>JAZHYW010004065.1:0-121050 GCA_037355805.1 Ixodes ricinus
TTTCTTTATTTCGGTTCATTATCGTTACGCATTTTAGTGCCTGCAGTGCTGCTCCCGGGTAGCCGATGCGCGAAGCCACCGCCTCGTCTCCCCTCCCCCGTAATATGGAGGGCAGAATGAGGAAAACGTGTTCAGAGTCTCGGCCAACAGAGGGACCAAAAAAAACGCGCGTCAAAATTGTCAGCGATGTCGTCTCGTCTTTTCTTTGTGCTTGTCCTGTCGCGCTGTTTTTAGAGTCAAGATGCTCATCGAGAATCTAGACCTAACATACCTTTCAGCAAGTCAAAAGTAAATGTTTTTTGTTTTTTGTTCTTTGTTTTCAACGCCGGGAGATTTTTTTTTTTTATATCGAAATAAAATAAGCTTTTCCTGCTGTTTTCGATGATGATTAGCAAGTTTCTAATTGGAATAATACGTTTATTTCATGAATTAAAAAGTTCACGAGTAATTATAGCTAATTATTTATCTCATTTGTGTGTTTTCTTGCAGTTACTAAGATCCACCGTGGCTAACAATTAATTTAAGGAAAGAGTTTTTTTTTTTTGCAGCCTTTGCGGTATAGAAGTGAAGAAGCAAGAAAGACATGCGAAATACTTTAATACATTCAACTCCGCTCATTTTTTGTGTAAACCGCGCGCCTAGAGCGCGAAATTCTTCCCAAGCGGTCGGGAAGAGCCGCTGTCGAGTAAACGCACGCGCATCAGGCTGTTCCTACTGTCGCGCTACGCCGCGGGGGAGGGCGGCCGTTGACGCACCGAAACACCGAATCCGCCAAGACAGAAGAAAAGAATGGCTCCGCTGTCTCGAGGAGTCGTCACGACGGTAGATGGCGGCACCCACGTCTTCCGATTTAAACGTGGAAACACCGATGCCGTGCGCTTCCAGCATTTCCAACGACGCAACTGCTATCGGGGTCAGGCCCATTAAATTTATGTGCAGTTAAATGTCTCGCTTATGAACCGCTTCAGGTTAAGTTTAGACGCAGTCCTAAGCTACGAGCAAATTGGACCAATCAAGCAGTATGATAAACGCACGTCAGTGGACCCTCTTTGTTTAAAATTGGTTTTAGCGATGTTAGGACAAGTACAGAGGCTTGACGTAGGACCATGATGGTTCCCTTTGACGCTGTCTTATTGATTCCATCAGCTCGTAGCGTCGGTTGCGTCTGGACATGAGGTAAAACGAAGTATTGCAAAGTATTTGGCCATGCGATTACAATATTAAGCCGAAGGTAACAGTCTCGGAGGAAGAATTCTAATGGGGAATTCGAGTGGTCAATCACCGGCGAGACAGAGCCGGCGGAACCGGCAGCCAGAAAACCGCCGGCAGCACACCAGGTGATCTTCGGCACCCGAATATGAAACGCTGGATATACTTCGTTTCAGCTTGGGTCCAGACGCAGCCGATGCTACAAGCACGAGCGTGTGGCCCTGAACAGTGCCCGTACTGCACGAGCGCGCGTGCTTGGCAGGGACGCTGGAAGCCCGGAGCTCGCGCTTGTAGCATCGGCTGCGTCTGGACCTAAGCTGAAACGAAGTATAGTGACAGTTTACTTTGCCGCTTTCCCGCAAGACGCCGCTTGAGTTTTTCACCGCCGTCCAGTCACCCACGTCCTCGGGTCCTCCAATTTCCTTGTGGTATTGTCCCAACGGCTTAAATTGTCTCGAGTATTGGCTGCTGAAGTGGCTTACGATCAGTTGTAGTTCTTCGCGTATCTATTCTCACTGACCCCATCTCCCATTTAGAAGGTGACAACACAGTCTCGGCGCCCGCTCGCCCGGCCGTTTGGAGCTCGGGAGTAAAAACCTCGGAAAGTTGCAGGTGCTTGCCGGAGAACCACCCCCGGAAAGGTGTGCGCCTTCCAAAACTTACCACGCAAACACTACTGACGGTTTTCCGGCAAAAATATGTTGCCGACGATTTACCACACGTATTCGCCGTTCGGCGACCACATTTCTCCAGTAACATTGGTTGTAATTATTTTCGCGGTGCTCTTACTAGTTACGAGATTTAACAGTTGAACATAATGTGTACGATAACTATCAATATTTTGTGTCATCCAAAACTCAGGCGCAGTGGAATGTTAAAAGGCACAAACACAAGCACAAAACTCTTGACCAAAAATGCAAGGTCACGGCGCCTGCCCCGCGCTTGCTTGGTTCAGCCCGTGACAACATGCGCTAATGAAATACCTCGAGCGTCGTGACGATCTACTTTTGCCGTTGATTCACTGACTCCGTCAAATCAGAGCATTGCGTCGAGGTCGGACTTGGTGCGAAAAGAGTATATATCTAGAGACATCACTTTCCAAATATTACGACACTCTCGGGGAATGTGCGTAGTTACTCCATCCACGGGACGCTCAAACTAATTATTATATATTTTTTTCTGGAAAAATAGCTCCGATTAAGCGTAATTATTACGGCAAAAAAGTGAATGGGGAGAGCAAGTTGTCTGCTTCTGGCGCAGGAGTTGATGTGACGTCAGAACGAGGCCGACTTGTGATTGGCTTTCAACGAAGGGATAGTGGGTAGACCTCGATGCTTGATCCCTTCAGGCCTACCCACTATTTTTTTTATTCAGCCAATAAGAGCTTGGAGTTTTGACATCATCGCAATCCCTTTGCAAGAAGCAGACGAACACTCACACCGCATAAGAATTTTTAAAGAAGCACTCGATTTCCGCTGAATTCAGACTCACGTAATCGTAGCAGTGATTCGTGACTCCAGCCATCACGGTGCCGTCGAAGGTTGTGTGATCGTACATAAAGTGCGGACCCTCCGTCTTCTCCGACAATCACCTGGATCGAGAAACGAAGAAAAAAAAAATCTCTGGACATTATTTTACAGATTATGGCATTGCTATGCGTCGTGAGTTGCATTGACAGTTGTGAATCTGAACTTAAAACTCGAAGTAATAACATGGTATATTCCCTTGTTCACCCAAAAGCTTAAAGTCTCAGCAGGACAGAAGGACGACGCAGATATGACATATGCCGCTTGCCGCGTCTTCATTTGTTTAAAAAATGGCCGGTATTTTAGTTACCCACAGAGTGTGAACAACAAGGCGCGTCTTAACGCCCGGCCTCCAGGACGCTCTCATTGCCTTCGAGTCTTGCTTCGGCGTCGAGCGATCTTGGCACGCACGAGAAGCCACAGGGGTTGTCGAAGGCAGGAGGTTCGCTCTGGAGCAGGACAAGTGAAGATTCTCCTGCCGTTCTTACCTTGTCAATGACTATACTAAGTGCGACGTTGTCGTATATAATGAGTAATAAATTTAGGAAGCTGTATAGGCGCGTCACCTGGGAAATACTTTTTATATGAAAGTGCGTTACCGTTTATGCATATCAAGTTACATTCCTTATTTCTTCCTTACTTTATCAAGTGGTCCATTGTTGACTGATAATGTATGATACATTCCTAAACGCTGTTTCCTCTGTTGCTTATTGTGACATGTAAAACTGCTTGGTTCCGAGCTTGAGGATTTGCCGGCAGATATTGCTCTTAAAGGGACACTGGCAGGGTATTTATCTGTCCGAGGGTTTTAGTTCTACATGATATATCAGAGCCCCACTGCCCAGAACAGAATTTGCGGCTCAAAATACGGTCTTTACGCCCGAAACCAGCGATCGGGAACTGGCAGGTTTTAGTCGAGCTCACTCTCCTCTCGTGGTCACGGGCCGTTTTCTAAGGTTAAGACACTATCACCAAATTTAATCGAAGTCGTGCGTCATTGAAGGCACACACACAATATTAAAAATCTAAAAAAAATATAAAACCCATTTTTGTGGTTTTTACAAAGCTGCAATTACGTTGACTGAAAAAAAAAAAAGCTGCATAGAGAACGCCAAAATAATTCTGTAACTCTCAACATGGCGTCATATCGCGTATCGTGGGACTCGAAGGCTGGACGACGATGGCGGCGGCCGACAGGCGTGAACCTCTATTTCAGAACTGTCGTTCCGCGGTACAGCGATTTCGCCTTCCTTCAAAAGATAAATTCTTGGACCGATCAAATCTATTAGGATTCATTCCATACGACACCCCCGAACACCAAGCCAATTTCCAGGAAAACGTCATCGAGTTGTCTTCCACAAACCACTGAGCTACAGAGTAGCTCAGTGGAAAAATATCGGCTTCACACGCAAGCGGACTCATGTTCGATCCAGAGTGTGGGCATATACTTTTTTGTCAAACTGTTTGCGATGTTTACCATTTCTTTTTTACAATTATCACTAAAACAATGTTGTGGACGAAACGTCGCTGAACTGATTGGTATGGGACTCCCCTTTAACACCTGCGAACTCACTTCTCCACAATATGCCAGAAGAATATAAATCGGGTAGCGTCCGCTTCCCAAGGTGCCCGTGACTGTTCCGCAGGAATTGCAACCAGTCATTGGGCCCGATTTCGTTGATCATTCGGAAACTTGCGCAAACTTTGCCGCGCAATGCCACTTTCGGATGCAGAACCTGTGAGGCAGCGCTTGACGCAAAATAGTGGGGCATTGTTTCAGCCGATGATGGGCATTCACCCCAGTTACTCACTACTCATTTCCAACACTTCAATGTACAAACTAACTGATCTTGAAGTGCAGGACAGCCAGCGGAACATACACAACTGGACAGCAATCGCACGGCAAACGGTACCGACAGCGCTGTCGAAAACGTCGTCTGCTACACGAAGCAAAAAAAAAACGAAAGAAACAAAAGCGCGGTTTGGTGTAGCCGCTTGAATTCCGGTATTCGGTATTCTGTCTCCTCCTCCCTATTTCTACAACTTCTGTGCGCAGGTTTCGGTTTTGGTCTCGAGCACTTGAGTTTCTTGGCTTTATTAAAATATACGCTACTCTACAGAAAACTGTTAATTAGGTAGTCTTCTGACATTACTTTGAATCGCCTGGCAAAAATAAGAAAAATAATTTGGGTGTCAGTGACCCTTTAAGTGTGAGGCAAAGGGCCAAACAATAAAATAACTATCCAGTCACCAAACGACAGTAAACACGAATTAAGGCACACAGTTTTGTTGAGTAACGAGTATCAACCGAAAAAGAGCCCATGTCGGCACTATCGTGGACACAGCTGGCTTTAACATCGGGAAGTGCTTCGGCGTCGGCAGCTAGGCGCTTACAGACTCTCATGCGTGTGGTGTGGCCACCACCTGAGGGCCGAGACCACCGGCCTGCCCACGCAGGGTGCACTCCCAGTTCCGGGCATGCGCGGTGCTGGAAATACCAATCGGCCACCGGTCACGTGCACTACACATTGTAACTACCCGGATCGTCCTTAGCGCCGATGAATTTTCACATGCGTTGCAGCGCACAAGCGGCCTGTTCTAGAGGGTCTGTGTCTACAGCTTACAAGCCCTATTGGTGCTTACCTGAACCGGCTTGTCCCACCACCGATTTGCTGCATACTCGGCGTTCGGACCGCCCTTGTATACCTGCCTTGGCCAAGACACCTCGTAGGGATCCGCGTCTGCCAACCCGCCGTCGAGGCACACCACAAGGGCAGCCCTCTTGATCGCTTCGAGAGACGCCGCGTTCTCCAGAATCTGCGTCAACAATGTCCGGAAATAGTTTGTGCCATTCTCTGTTCTATGTACTGGGTTTCGCTTTGCGATTTACCGTTTTTTTCCTAATAAGAAGTTGTTTGCATTACGTTTTTTTCTCAGGTTTAGCAGTCGTGAGGTGTGCTGCAGTCCTACTACCTGGCGCTGTTTTTCCGTGGACGGGTTTCTCTTTTTGTATAGTGGGTTGTGTAGAGAGAGAAAGACGTGATGATAAAAAGCACCAGCTGACTATCAACTTGCTATAGTGAAGGAACTTTGTCTTTTTCTTTTCTTACATATCCTATTCTTTTTCAGACGCCATGTTGTCAATACACAAATTAATATATACACACAAAAAACATTCTGTACAAAAATAAATAAAATTTTGATCAATTCTTAAAGGAGCGGTGCAACGATATTTAATTGGAATGTTTTCAACTGTACACGAGCTTACTGGCACAAGTGGGAGTCAAGGATTCTCGCACGCAACGCCACTTGCCAAAAAACTCCTTTGTTGCGGTGTAATTTCAAAGACAAGAGCGACCATTTTCATTCAATCTCTCCTTTGCAAAATTTGATGACGTAAAGTGGGGATCGCAGTACACCCATATGACGATATTTGAATGTGGTTCATAGATTGGACCCGAGCATTGCGTGGGCACTCGATTTGGGCTCGTGATAATTACTAGCTCGAGAAGCATTCGGGTAGTAGCCCGTGTCCAATCGCTGCATCGACGACAATAGCCGAGCCATAACAATGTCTGGAACTCAGCGCGTGTCCTGTGCTTTGCCAACCCCAGCGCGTGGCGATGATCAACATTGGCGGCATATAATCGGCTCCAGATCACGTGGCCGCTTGTTCTGGCTGCGAGTTGAGGGGGCGAACGCTGCTTGTTTTCTTTATTTTTTTCTGGGACTTGTATTGCGTGGGGTGAAAAACGAACGCGTGTATCATAGGTCATTAACGTCGGGGATCTGTTCTGAGCGGTATTTGCGCAAAGTACAAAAATTGTTGCATTGCCCCTTTAAAATTACAAATTTGCTACACATACCACACTTTTGTAATAACCCGCGAAAATCCAAGCTATGAATCAAATGGCAGTGACATACCTAAGATATTGTTTATATACTGGGTGTCACAAAAGAAAATTTACACAGTCTTTTTTACCGCAAAACTAAACTAGGCATCGCCGGACGCTCATTCTCCGCCCAAAGGTAGCACTAGAAGTCACAACCAGATGCCAAAGTTTCAGCCCGATCCGATAACTTTATCAAAAGTTATAAGTGATTTTCTGAAAATTTCAATGGGAAAATGGAGCCCATTTTTGCCCGTTTTCGGTTTCTGGTGCCATAGAGCCCTATGCATTCGAAAACTCCGTCGGCCGCCATTTTCCCATTGAAATCTCCCAAAAATCACTTATAACTTTCGATTAAGTTACCGGATCGGGCTGAAACTTGGCATCTGGTTGTAACCTCTAGCGCTACCTTTGGGAGGAGAATGAGCGTTCGGCAATGCCTAGTTTATTTTGCAGTAAAAAAGACCGTGTAAATTTTCTTTTGGGACACCCTGTGGTATGGTGGTGTTGGACGTCGAGCTAAAGGGGTATTTACACGAGGGAGGAATCCCAGGGATTTCTCCATGGCACGCGCACCCCGCGACGAAAACGCCAGGCTTTTGCGACGGTTTAACCAGCTGCACGACGAAAAGAGGGAGAAAGGATTGAAGACAGGCGATCGCTGGACTACCAACTATTTAATACTGATCCTTCGTTTTCCTCTCTTTTGTCTACTGGCGTTGTGGCTACCTTCTCGAAACTTACTCCATCATTTAATGTTGTTGCTCCTCTATTATTGTCTTCATTTTCTTCCTACTTGATGTTTCTGTGCCATCTCGGATACTGGTTTTCCGAAGGAATCTTTTTCGCTTTCCTGGAGGGCAATAGATGCACTCTAAAAAAGAAAAAGGTGTCAAAGGAGAGTAAGTGTCCTTACTTACTCTCCTCTAACTCTCTCTGCGTGAAAGTTACTCTTCCGCGACCTTCTTCTTTCGATGATACTCTCCTTAAAGGGGCCCTGCAATGGATTTTTTACTCATTTTTTATTTGCACCAAACCTGAGCGCACTGAACGTAGTAACTTAATGACACTTTTCTTTTCTCGAATTTCGATTTTTTTTAGAAGTTATAGGTAAATTAGGATTACAAAAACAAGCAAATTATAACCTCCTTCCTGACGTCCTTGGCTGCTTGAGTGGCCGTGAGCTAGACGAGGGATGGTAGAGCTGAGTGAGCGCTCACGGCTGCCGTACTCCGTGTCGACGGCGCGAGAGGGCGCCACTAAAGCGCGTTCTGGACAGGCTGTATGTAGCGGGCATCTAGAGCGGCTCTCATTGCATTTGCTGCGCAATCAAACACAAATTCGGCATGACACTTCATTGGCCACAAACGACAGCAAACACAGGGTAAGATCAGTTCAGAATGGGAGCCACTTCGCGCTGCCATACCGCGAAACGGCCAAACCGCAAGACAAAGCTGCTCACCGAAGGCCTTGGGAACGCTCAGAGCCGGCCGGGTCCTTCGGTCCCTACGGCCGCAGCTCCGCCGCGTACATCCGGGACCTTTCCGTGTCGGCGCCTGATCCCACTGCTCCTTTCTAGTAGGCGCCGCCTTTTCCACCGATTGGTGGCGGATATGTCGACGGATCATTTCTTGTTTCCGTACTTTATAAACTGCATTTGTTTCTTTCTGATCTCAAATACTGAAAAAAACTACGTTTATAAATAATTGAAACGGTTCTCGCCACTTATATTTTCTATTTCAACTAAAAAGAAGCTTTTAGCGGCTCTGACCAGTAGTAAGCCCAGGACCTAAGACGTCACATTACGCGCGCTTTCGGTACCGCGGGTCGCCCCCGTCGGCGGAGGAGGTTTCCGCGTCGTCCGGTTAAAATATGACGCACTGATATTTAGTGACTCTCTCCGTGCCCGCTGGCTTGCCCGAACCCCAAGAGACGTGGAAACCGCAAAAAGGTAGACGCTTAATTATGATTGCAGGGCCCCTTTAACCCTCCCTCGATCTCGAGAGTAACTGTAACGAGAGTTAGTTTCTCCTCGCGATTTCACGGGCTGTCGACAGATGGCGCCGCTATGGGTTCGGCGCGAATTCGACGCTGTTCGGCGCAGATATTTTTTGTTCGTTTTCTCGGGAAAACCTTTTTTTCCTCACCGCTTTCTTTTTTTTTTTTCTTTTTTTGGGGGGGGGGGGAAGATGGGCAAGGATGTTTTCATAAATGAGTTGGTACAGCCTGCCTTGACGGGTTTATATTTCAGTATTTATTAACTTAATTCTTACCTGCGGCAGGAAGATCATTGGAGCGGGGACACTACTTTATCCAAGCAATAAGCACTTAATGTTTTTGCTACACAGATATATCAAACAATAAACATATAGAACAGTGTGTAAACGGGTGTATGAGCGGGTGCTGACGAGCGTGTGCGATTATGTTTCGTTACATAAGTGCCTAGGGTTGCTATGCAGCCCAGGGATGTTTTTTGGGCCTTGTTATATTTTGGGGGGCTCGTTTCAAGATACTGCTGAGCCCGACCTCACTGATCGTAGGAACAGGTATATATAAAAAAAGTATTTTTTCCACATTCGCATTAAAAGCAAGCAAAGAGGAAAACCTCCCTCCGTGCACGAGGTCGGCTTCGTGACGACCATTTCACGAGACGACCATTTCATAAAGCGTCGCCCTAAACACGGCGTTCGTTTCGAAGCCATTTATAGGTTCAAAAAACCTACACATGGCGGCAAGCCAGGTTTATGGTACGTGACACTAGGAGCTCCCTTATTTTCACCGCCGTAGAGAAACTAAATGACGGAGCCAGGGCGTTTGGAAAAGTTGTTGGCGATGATTTCCAAACTTGTTATGCGGTCTTTGTTTTGAGTCATTAAATAAACCTGGCTTGACTACTACCTTTTATCAATCTTTACATTTTACTTTCCGAAGCGCGGGAGTCGGGCAGTCTTCTGCTCTGTTCAAGAAAAGCTCTGGGGGTTAAACCTTTTAACTGTGCACAGTTCGCTACATCCTAAACTGTTTTAACCTCGCTCTCCGAAGCTCATTTGACTGGAAGGTTTTCGATATAAGGGAACATTCAAGACCGCTGCTCTTTTCCGCTGTTCATCAAACAGTTTGTAATAGACAGCGGAAGCACCACGTATCATTCCGGATATCAATATTTGTGGTACGGATCTGACTGGCTTTAAATATAGATACATTAGTGTGGATTACAGAAGTCTTATTTCGCTGTCCAACAGAGCCACATTTAAACTGCCACTGACGGGTTCACTTTACGTTCAGTTGATTCTACACTGTAAGCGATACCTCAATTATTTTGGGAAGAATGTAGACTGCTCTATGTCGCCCTACGATATGTTAAAAAGTATGCTAAGCTTCTTATGTTCGATTAAATGAGCGGAATGTTCTGTAACTAGCGGTAGCTTCCTCCATCTAGCATGGCCTTTGAAAAAGCCTGTGTCTAGAGTGCCGTGGTACTCTTGCCGAGCGTTCAAGTGCCCACGTCCGACGGCACTCTAAGCACGCATTGGAGTGCCGTCCGAAGGCCCTAAATGGGCTGTACAGAAGACGTGGGTCAGCGCGTCCCGAGAAGCAGAGCCTGTCGCATCCGTGCACTAAAGAAATCCGATTCACAAAAAATGTTTTGACCACCGAAGTGCATCGGAAGTGAGGGAACTGTCGCAAGCGGAAATTTAGAGGACCCAGAGGAAATTAGAGAGTAAATAAATTTAGAGGAATTTAGAAGATAAATAAATTTGTCTGTACGAGACAGCCAAATTTACTTATAAGCTCGGTCTTGGTACCAATCCAGCCAGCTGAAAGCCATGATGTGGAAAGATTGTGAACTTTAATTTGTTCTCCTGTGTGTTTGTTAGTTACCGAATCGTCAACAAACCAGCACCGACCACACAGCTCTTTTACGACGCAAACATTTTCTTGAAAAACCTTCAGGGATATAAATAAACACAAAAAATATAGTGTGTGAATGGGCATGCTGCGGACACTAAAGTTCGTTGATATTTTTTTATTTTTATTTTAATTTTTTTTTATGTATGGAGCATTAGTGCAAGCTGGGTGCAAGGTGCGCCAGGAACGAGCGAGGCGCCCGTTGAGTCCGGATTCCCTGGATTACCGCCTTCGGAAGCACACGCTGTCCTGAGTTGCCACACAAAGCCTTTAGTCATGGATCGGGGACTTTATCCCCAGTAAGCTGACAGCGCGGTGGAAACTACGTGCTTGTTAGACCGTTTGACTGTCAGTCTCGCACCACGTGATCACCCCTTCTCCGCATACACACGCGGGGCGAGCGAAGTCAAGCGATAGGAGTCAGGCCACTGAATGGTTGGCTAACGCGTAGCTTCACCGTATTGTCAACTTAGAGATGAACGAAATAAGAGCTCACCTCAACAATCCATTTCCGGCCTGTTATCGCCTGACATCACTTTCTGCGCGCGAAACCTCCAACCTTGAAAGCAACAAGATCGTTTCGCCCACGAGCAAGCTTCCCGGAACTTTAGAACGGATGCCTTGCGAACGATGCCTAGGTAGAGTAGCGCTGCCATAATTTTTTTTTCTTTTTGTCTTTTGAAATTTTGTTCTTGATTTCACGAACGGTTTCGGAATATGACCGAACACCGTTTTGGCATCTCCACAGAACTCAGATTTAGTGACACTATGAATGTGTCATTGATAGTAGATATGCATAAATATAAAGGACAACGATAATTTATTTATTATGTTTGTGAACACTGAAAATACATAAATGAATGAATGAATTAATTAATATATTCATAAAAGTATCTGTTTCACATTTATTTTCAAGAACGTTTGTCTTTCTCGCGCGCTTCGTGGTAACAACACAATCATATAAGTACTGACGTGTGCACTTATCTGACAAAAGTATTAATTTTTTTTATTTTTATACGAAAATACCATACGTTAACTTACCTTAATTACGCTTCTCGATTAAATGTTCCCTATAATAAGGGACGTGCTTAAATGCATATATGCTTGTGTGCAACCCTGCTGTCATTGCTGCCAAAAAAGCAAACATATTTTTGATTGGACAGGTCAGGAGTGCTTATATTATGAATTTGAAATAAACACCCGTGCCAAAATCGCCGGTACATTTCCAATGAGAGGGGCCGCCATCCCGTGCTCGCCTGGCGTATAAATGATCAGTGACTCGTCATTCGTTATCTATATATGGTATTTCGGACGAAAACATTATTTCAAAGCAAATGAGCGCGAAATTACAGTCGATGTGCCATAGTGAATCGTTAATTAAACAAGAGTCCCACCTACACCAAATCTATGACGTCGCGCTTAGGCGGTGGCGCAGCCTGTTCAACGGAGCATGGCCGAACGCTTCACACTTCGGGAAATGGGTACATGCCGCGCGTCGTGCGCGGAGCTCTTGTGTGCAAACGCGTGCTTGCTTACAGGCAATGAATTGGTGTACACTCGATTCAAAGGTCAAATTGTTCGTGAAAGATTATTCAGCGTGAAGTCGGTCTGCCTTTCAAGATTTGCGACACTGGTTCACGCTGTACATGAGACACGCGTAGCTAGTGAAGCACGACCGCTAACCTGAGGTCGTTAACGTGCATCACGCGCTATACCCCAGAATGAACCGCAGATGCTGTGTCAATGCTTGTGCACCCGCGAGCGCTCGTGTGCCCGCCGAGGCGTCATCCAAAACAATTAGCTTGCGCTTTTAGCACGTGTGACCAACAATGGTCCATGCTGAGGTGAGACGAAGTATTCCTGGTGTTTATAGCACGTTCTGTAGAATGAGCTTGCGCTCCTCGTGCTCCTAGCTCCAACCAGTCAGCGACACGCGCGAACTAGCGCGTAATCCTCCCTTTGAAATAGAAATTTCTAGCGCAAGCGGTCATTCCGTGAAAACACGTCTGAAGGCTGCACTTTCGTGCCGGTAGCCTTCGCTGTTTAACGACAAGCCTCGGGCACGTGCAGCCTTCACGCGGAAATATATTTTGGTGTTGTTGTAGTATTGTAAAGTGCAGGAGAAAAGCTGGAAGCCACTCGCATCTATTTCAGGAGCAGAGTGCTCGCGAAAGTAGCGTAAGTGCTTTTAACGTAAGCTACCACTTTTAAAACCAGATTGTTATTGTTTGAATAATCTTCTTTTTTTTTCCCCGAAAATTGATTCGTGATTGGAGTGATCTCCGAGAATACGCATCACCAGTGATACCTGTATAGTGCCATATATATGCGTGATATTTGATTTGAGCGCTGTGCTCTTGATGCATTGTGCTTCTTTTTATTATTCCTGTTTTTTTTTTTTTTTTTCAATTTGACATCTGAACTTTTATGTAGTCGGACGCTGTGTTTCTCTATCTGTGACAATTTGATAGTTTATGTACGAAATTAATCCCTAAAATAATGCCCTCTGCACACTGTAGGCATTTTATAAATAAATAGAACAAATAAATATCCGCGGGAAGGGTGCACTAATAACTGACTGAATAATTTTCGATTAGTCTTTCATAGGTTGGTGCTTTACGACAGTTAATCATTCAAACATTAAGCTGAGATCTGTTTTTGTAGTGAAGGCAAGTGGAACCGTTCGCGGGTTTTACAGATGCCAAGAGCTATCGCTGTAAAACGCTAAACACTCTCCAATGTTTTTTGTTTTTTTTCGGAAATGTTGGTTTGAATATATTTACTGTGGCGGATGCTTTCAACGCGTGAGCTCTTGTTTAGTGGGGGCATTCCTTCAGTAGTGCGCCCGCTCTCTCTTGCCTCGGTATTACGCAAATCATATGATTATTAACCTCTCCAACTAGCAATCCGGAAAATGAGTTTTATCGACGTGTTTGATCCGCTATGGCAATCAGTTTGTTGGATGATGCTTCATTGACAAATCGTCTCGTCGACACTGCGCTGTCCCATCGACGGTTTCATCAAAACGAGCGTTGTGTCGTTTCAAAACATAGCTTGCTTTGCGATAGCAGTTATGGGCGAGCCCTGCACACTTTACGCGTCCGTAACGGTCCGCCGGTCGGTCGTCTGTAACCATGCACTTTTAAAACCAGATTGTTATTGTTTGAATAATCTTCTTCTTTTTTCCCCGAAAATTGATTCGTGATTGGAGTGATCTCCGAGAATACGCGTCACCAGTGATACCTGTATAGTGCCATATATGTGCGTGATATTTGATTTGAGCGCTGTGCTCTTGATGCATTGTGCTTCTTTTTATTATTCCTGTTTTTTTTTTTTTTTTCAATTTGACATCTGAACTTTTATGTAGTCGGACGCTGTGTTTCTCTATCTGTGACAATTTGATAGTCTATGTACGAAATTAATCCCTAAAATAATGCCCTCTGCACACTGTAGGCATTTTATAAATAAATAGAACAAATAAATATCCGCGGGAAGGGTGCACTAATAACTGACTGAATAATTTTCGATTAGTCTTTCATAGGTTGGTGCTTTACGACAGTTAATCATTCAAACATTAAGCTGAGATCTGTTTTTGTAGTGAAGGCAAGTGGAACCGTTCGCGGGTTTTACAGATGCCAAGAGCTATCGCTGTAAAACGCTAAACACTCTCTAATGTTTTTTTTTTTCGGAAATGTTGGTTTGAATATATTTACTGTGGCGGATGCTTTCAACGCGTGAGCTCTTGTTTAGTGGGGGCATTCCTTCAGTAGTGCGCCCGCTCTCTCTTGCCTCGGTATTACGCAAATCATATGATTATTAACCTCTCCAACTAGCAATCCGGAAAATGAGTTTTATCGACGTGTTTGATCCGCTATGGCAATCAGTTTGTTGGATGATGCTTCATTGACAAATCGTCTCGTCGACACTGCGCTGTCCCATCGACGGTTTCATCAAAACGAGCGTTGTGTCGTTTCACAACATAGCTTGCTTTGCGATAGCAGTTATGGGCGAGCCCTGCACACTTTACGCGTCCGTAACGGTCCGCCGGTCGGTCGTCTGTAACCATACAACAAATTGGAGCCACCACGTAACCACAGTGGAAATAGCGCTCCATATAATAGTCACAAAGTCACGTGACTATAATCCGTGGGGGTGATGTAAACATCGTCACTGATGAATCCATGAATCCCGAACAAGAGCTCTGCCGGACAAAAGCTTTTCACGGACCCGTACAAAACCTCAGCACTTTTTTCAGAGACCCGGATAAAAGCACATCATTTTATGACTACACATGAGCAAAGGGTTAATGAAGAATTTCTTTTATTTCATTGCCGATCTTGATATGAGGACCGTATATTGGTTTCTGGGGACCGAAAACTAGGATCAGAAATGTCTCGATATGGGCTCATCGGGGCCGCCAAATGGGGCTGCCGATGTCCGCGTCAATGCCTCGCCGTTCCATCGCGGCCAAATGCATGGGACCTTTCGCTCCAGATTATTATGCTGACTCTATGACCTCGACAGAAAAGCTTCGCACCCTAACTACGGGTTTATGGACTTCATTTCGTGTCCGGTGAAGAACCCCGCTGCAATTGACAGGACAAGAAAATATTCAGAAACGTGGTTATACAAGGACGGCTCTATGACTTTACTGCACTACTGATGCCACAATAACACGCCGAATGCCTCCAACATGGCGCCAAGACACTGATAGCAGACGATAACGTTGGTTTTGATTTAGAGTTTAGCCGGAAGTGAAGTCAGCTGCAAAAGCCTATTGTTAAAAACGAAAAAAAAAATCGAGCACAAAGAAGTAGGAGTGCACACTCGGAGCACTACTGGCAACTGAATTTTATTTGGAAAACACGAACATATATACACACATTATTATACCCCACCCCAAATGAATCTGAATTTCTTATTTGATGAAACGAGTGACGACGCACTGATGCAACCGTCATCCTTCTTTACGCAGATTTTGCATGCCTCGAAAATTTTCCCCTCTGTTTTCGGTCCCTACTTGCCCGGAATCGGTGTTTTATCTAGCAAAGAATCATACGAACGCTTATCACAGTGGACTGCCAAGTTCCCCAAGGGAGACCGCTTTACAGAAAGTTCCTGCCCTGTGTACGACCTGGTGGTGCACGCAAACACCCAATGTCAAAAGCCCGTGTCTAATGCCCCACGACAGACACCCTGCCCCTTTGCCCCGCCTTTAAAAGGCTAGTTTTATCAGAAGCCCATGACGCGAATCCCCAGATCATGTGGCCGGGTCCTCACCATGACGGCGGACCGTTCTGCTTTTAATTAAAGGGCTGTTTATACTCCCACGTTGAGCGCAGTGAACGAAGCGTAACGCAGAACGCGCGCTTTCATTGGCCGGCGGCCAGGAACTCGATTTCTGCGACCAATCAGTATCTGTGTGCGCTGCGCTACGCCGCGTCGACAATACGTTGGAGTATAAACGTACCTTTATAACCTTAAGAGACAGCAAGTGTGCACGCGAGCGTGTGTAACGTGATCATGCCGTCATTAGTAGACCCTCAACATATTAGTTTAACACATGGAACAATGCTGGTGGAAGTGCGCACAGGGATTCTGCACGTGGTTGGTATTTTAGACTACCGATCTGGCGCATTCCACATCTGCGTGCATGTTTTTTTTATTTTTTTTTTTTGCGCGTGCTTTTCTGTTAATTTTTTTGTTTTATTTTGAGGCATAAGCTAGTTAGCTTCGCTGGTGCTCCGAGGGAGGGGGATCGGTGGCCGAGTGGGCTAAAGCGCACACCCAGCTCGACGCGCGTGGAGCGAAAGCTCGCGCTGCAGAACCCAGGGATCCTGGGTTCAAGCCCCACCCCTGCCCGTTTCGATCTGGATGAGCATCGTACCGGCGTGCGGTCGTGTATCACTACTGCGTGGTGCACGTTAAAGACCCCAGGCTAGCGGTTGTACTGCACTGGCTAAATTGTTCATCTACAGCGAGTGACTCGTCGCAACTTTAAAATGGCTGACCAACTACACGCTGTATAAATATCCCCACAACCCAACCCAATGCTCCGAGGGAACGCCAAAGTGGCTGACGATTTTCTTGAAGTTTATATCGCCTCTTTTTTTTTCGTTGGGAGACATTTGATTTATCATTCTCTTTTTAATTTTTACATTAGGCTTCAAGCTGAGTTCGGAGCGTCGTGTCTGCCAGACCCTTTTTGTCTTGTTGCCCTAGAGCTGTCATGTCTAAGCAATCTCTACCAGATTGGTTTTTGGATACCCGGTAAGCCAATACCAGCACAGACAAACGAAATAATTCGAGGGTCCTTCCCCCGTACGGGGGAAGAGCGGAACAGCGCTCCAACGGCCTCGAAACGGGTTGCTTACAAGGTCGCTCGGCCTGGTGCAAGAACTCTATCTCTCCCTCGGAAAGGGCGAGAGAGGGTGATGAGAGAACAGTTGCCCTCCCGTTTTCCCCACACTGCCCCACACCATTAGCAATCTCTTGAAATCTCTTCAAGAGAACTCGGCGTCCTTGAGGGAGCACTCCCTTCATACCTAAGCTGACAGTGCTGGGAGAGCTAAGCGCCCGCCGGATCAGTTATCACCTGCCCCACTTTCTGCGCGGGGTTACAGAAGGGCCCTCTCCTCTCCCCATCATCATTCACAACGCTTAGTAGTAGGGAGCGTGATCACGTGATTAAAGACAGACGTGCGATTGGTTCACCAAGCACCTTAGCTTCCTCTATACTCTCAGCTTAAGAGTGACGGAGTCCAAACCGCAAAACACACACATTGTAAAAAAAAAAAAAAAAGAAAAGAAGAGGAAGGAACTTGAAAAAAAGAAAGCGTTGAGAGGCGCGCTCGGGCAAAACGCCGCCGAGGCGAGATCTCTTTGCTTTGGGGCATTTCGCCATCGGAGCGGCGGAGGGAGACCCACCCGAAAGCCGGCGCACTCAGCTCGCGGACGAAGACAGCGAGGAGAAGAGCGTCTGTCCGTCACGTGAACTTTACGTGCGGCACCGCTGGCGACGGCGGCAGCGCTGCCGTACCTCGCTGTCGCCGCGATCACCTGTCGCCATTCAACCGCACTTAAAAGGTAAGTAGCTCATTTTCGCATGCGCCTTGAGAGATAATCGAAGTGCAGAAGGAATGAAAGACGCGTAAAGCCTGGTTCAGACAGTTGTGTTTGACTGCGTTGCGGCGGCGACAAACCAAGACATCCCTGCTGCTGCTGCTGCTTATTTCGCGTGCCAAGATGATTCTTTGAATTGGATTCCACGCTTCATACAAGGCACAGATGTGCCGGTGACTTGCTTTCGGTTCTCGACGCAACGCAGTCAAACGCAAATGTCTGAACCGGCCTTAGCTTAACGCAAGAGGCAGCCGGCAATGGCCAGGCGGCGCCACGAGAGTACTGCATTCAGCGCCACAAGCGGTGGCGTCTCTGTTAATGGGGCGGCCAATCTGTCCGTCGGGCCGTTTCGAGCGGCGGCGACCCCGATTTCAGCAGTCCCCGTGGCGTGTACCTGCGTGCCATGTCCCTGGTTCTTTTATGCGGTTTTTTAAGGCCATCGGGAGCCTTGATAGGTCCAAGTGTTTAGAGAATATTCTAGAGTCGTCATTTGGACACCAGTTTGAGTTGTCTTCACTACTTGTGGCCGCCCGATCGGTCTGTGCTTCGCCCGTTTCCCGGGAAGTGAAACGACACAACGAGAAGGCCGCGAATGGGTTTATTGTAGATCCCGGTTGCCCGTCTTCGAGAGCCGGCAGTCCGGACACGCCGACCCTAGTTGTCACCCGTCGTTCAGAGCTCACAGTCGGAGCCCGTGTCCAGGCCTGCGGATCGTCCTCCCCACGCCAGTGCTGCGTAGGCCGATATGGTCAGAGTTCGTCGCCCCTTCCGCCGGTCCTGATCCGAACCTCGCTGGTGGAATTCTCCGGGGTTCGCCATGGGCCAGATCAGCCAGAACAGATCTATCGTTCCTGCCCGGCCCCAGCCTCGTGCAGCACGCTCTTCCTCTTTCTTCGCCGGCTGGCCCCCGCTCGCGCCTCGCTCGGCCGCCCTCTTCTTCTCCCGACGCCCCACACACTAGAATAAAATGTGGGAAATTAGAACCAAACTCTGCATGCTACAGAACCGTGCGCACATTGCAAAGCCTGGTGTAAAAAGGCGACAGGCAACAAAGTGTACGTGTAAGAAGGATATTTACGCTTCGCATGAGCTTTTTCTAAAGAACTACATTAGCATCCTGCTCTTTGCACGCCGTCACATTTGTTACCAGACTCAGCATTAAATTTGGTTGCTGAAACAAACAAAACTTTGTGCTACGAAAATCCACTATTTGAAAACTCGCAGGTTTGGACGGTTTTGGTTGCGACCACGCGTGCCGAACGGCGTTAGGAGTGCCGGAACGGGCCGCCGGGCCTTTCACTTGAACACCTGATCGTCCGATTCTCGACGTCACAGCGAAGCAACAATCGGCCCGATCGTTCCTATCGTATTTCCCTATGTGGCTGTCAAAGCGACTCGTAATAGAACTTGTATAAATATGTTACTTCGCCGAGGAGTCTGCAAAACGAGTTCGTCCGACCACTTTCCAAGCCTGCACATATATTTTCGTTCACTTTTCAGTTTCTGTAAAATCCACTTACTTGATGCGTCGCACTGCAGTAATCCACTTCTGTCGCCGTGTCGCTTCCCAAGATCTCGAAGGGAAGCCAGGGAAAGCGGTGAAGTTTGACGCTTGAGTCACCTTCGCGACTGTGGCCGTCTTTCACGCAGCAGTAGCAACGTTTATTTTTTGGGGGAACTCTAGGAGTAGGCGAGATGTTACAGGAACCCGGTGAGGTCATAGAGACGTGAAGTTGGGACTTACTTTTACGAAAAACGGTTCCAAAAAAGCTCACGCCGATCCGAAACGCAACGTTCACACGTGGTTTCTGGATGCGCCCGCCCGCAGCCCCCGCAGGCCTGGCCTACCCAGTTTCTTTATTTTGCGGCCGCTAGATGGCGCAACGTGTCGCGCCAAACTGCATTGCAGGTTGCCTATACCGCGTGTTGTGTCAGAAAACGCGCTCAACCTTGTTGCTTCCGCTTTCCCCACTCAGTTGCACGAGGGCAACGCATCCTAGCATCAGACTCGACTCGATTGACGTGTGCAGGACAAGGGCTCATTGCCATGGGAGTTTGGTCTGCTCTGGTTTCTACCGAACACTTCCTGTTCGTACCTTTTCGCTTTCGGGCGCCGTAAGAAGAACGAAAGAAATCAAAAACACAGAACCGCGCTCGTTGAATAATTATAATGGGAGCTCTCGCTGCTGAAATTTAAGAGAGCATGTCATGTTTTCTTTAGTATATATATATATAAATAAATAAATAAAAAAGTCCTTGTCTTAGGCAGTATATGTTCGTTTCACATCGCGCATCCCCGCTCCGCGAATGCGGCCACCGGACGGCAATGTTACATGTCGAAACATTGCGTTTTTGGAGCGTTGCGGATGCTGGCGGCAGCAGGGATTTCCCTAGACCCCCCCCCTAGGGGGGTGTAGACCCCCCTCGTTTTTCCGAAGGCACCCCCTTAATTCACGACTCCTATATTCGCAATGCCCCCCCCCCCCTTTAACCCCCCAAAAAATTTAGACCCCCCCCCCTTCCCTGATTTCAATTCCTGGGGAAACCCCTGAGCGTGAGGTACGTGTTCTACTCGTTCGTCGTCATTCGCCGAAGAAGTTATTTAAAGCTGTGAGACTTAAGAACACGTGAAAAGTTTTACGGAAGCGCAGTGCCGCAGGAAAAAGGCACAACTCGTCGAAAGCAAGTTTCGTCGGTCGCGGCGTGATCAAAGCTTCTTTGGCACGCCGTAGCGCTGCGTCTCCCTGCCTTCGCACGCTTGGATACCGATCAAGAATCGGCGCCGCGGCAGAGTTTTGAAGGTGTGTCACGCGTAGATGTCTTTGCATCATATATCGGCCACGGAGTTCTGGACCGTCCAGCTGTTCCGGCGAATCGCTATCAATAAAGAGGGAAAACAATATGTACGGTTACTCTTATGCACTATTAACCATGGCTATTAATCATGTTCCATATCTACTCTAATGGATCACATGGCAGCACAAATGGAGCAACGCTGTGGAGCAAGCAGGGTTTTTGAAAGCAAAACTACAAGACAGCGAGAATGAACATTTTTGAAGCGCGACCCATACGGTCGTGTGCAGCCTCTTGACCAATCACAATTAGGCGAGTCGCGCTCAAACGTCAAGTGCAATAAAGTAGGTTTATAATGAGCCAGCACTGATCAGTGATGAGCTGTTGTGCGCGATATTCTGTAAACTGTCTAACAACAAAAAAAAGACATACCTTCCCCCCCCCTTCATTTGTTGCCACTGGACAGTGGATCAAGCTCTTTCTGGACCGCGAGTGCCGGAAGTTACAAATACAGTCGTCGGAGTACAGTAAAACGCTGCTCCAGAAGCACATATGGCTTCACGCACATTGCACTCGCAAAACACATCCACACGGTGTCAATTCTTGATCGTTATCCAAGCATGCGAAGGCACAGAGCACAAGCGCTCTGTGTCGTTCGTTTCTTTTACTTGTCCGTTGTTTTCAGCGCTTTTACCCTAAAAAAAAAATAATAAGGCACAGAGACGCGGCACTTTGGCGGGCCAAAGAAGCTTTGATCACGCCGCTAGACCGGCGAAACTTGCTTTCGACAAGTTCTGCCTTTCTCCTGTGGCACTGTGCTGCCGTAAAAATTTCCACGTTTTCTCAACGGCAAGTTTCACGGCTTACACAGGGTTTTAAAGAACGTTTTCGGCAAATGACGACAAACGAGTAGAAAACATGTCTTCAGCACGCTGCCGCCAGCCTCCGCAACGCTCCAAAAACGCAATTTTTCGACGTGCAAGATGGCCGTTCGGTGGCTGCACTCGCGCTGCAGCGAGCAAGCGGGGAAACGCTATCCAGCAATTATCATAGAGACCAGTGGTTCGTTCGTTTCGAGGTAGGCCTACCGGGCTAACGACGACCGTGCTTGCATAACATACCGCAGGATGGCGCCACCGGCGTCATTAGATGCTGACTGGAAGCAGACGATGACATCCCACCTGCTTTTGCCGCTATGATTTATTAAATACTTTCAGCAGATGTGATGTGTGACTGCTCGATAATAAATAGGACTGTGGTACACGAACCACTTCTGTCCCATGGTGAGCTGAGCAAGCACTCTGCCATAGACAGAAACAATTTTGTCCTTTCATGAAATTGAGGAACCCCAAGTTACTCGCTTATATTTCCCTACGTAAAAGCGACTATTAAAATATGTGCTCGAGCGAAAAGTAGCCACTTTCCGAGAAGAGTGTCCAAGCTTTACTTTCCCTTTATAGTTGCTTCCCATTGGCTGGAACGATTATTGATGCCTTGCATGCGAGGAAGAGAGGTGTCAATCATTGTTCCGGTGGCCCCGATTACTTGAGGAACACTCGTATGATTCTTCCTCGCTATATTTGCTTTTTAAAGGGATGCTGAACCGTAATCTGGGTTCCACAAAACACGGCGGCAAAAGCGTGCAACGGGATGCTACAAACACCAAAACATCACTAATACAGCGATATCTCAAACGGATGACCGTATTTTTTTAAAAAAGGAGGCGCATTCGACAGATCTTTTTGTTGTCTTGTTTTTTCCAGAAGAGTCGAGAAGGAGAGGGAATGGTCTCACGTCTTCCCCGCCGCCGCCTTGAGGGGGCGAAGCGAAGAGAGGAGGAAACGAGATACGTCGACGTCATGTGCCTCGTTGGCCTCGTTCAATCTCAAACTCTTTTTTCCAAAAATACGGCCGTCCATTCGAGATATCGCCTTACGAGTAGTGTTGTAGGGATTATAGAGCCACCTACAGCTCCTGCATTGTTTTCTGAAATCCAAATTTCAGTTCACCATCTCTTTAAGGAAAAATGCATGTTGCGACGTGTGGTTTATTCGCTCTGTTAAAATAGTTTTGTTGCCCTGCAGTTGTCGAAGGCGGGACTGATTTAGTAAATGCATCGAGATTCAAATGCGTTTTGTGTTTTTACTTTCTATCCCCTTCTATTACAACACTTCTAACGTCAATCTTTTTGCTGCAAATATTTGTCTGTGTTATAATCGCAGTTAAAATAGTTTTTATGGCACTTTGAGGAACTGCGGGGTTTTCTATAGTACTTGCATCGCTTTTTACAAGGTGATGAACCAGAATCACCTGCTCCAAAGGCTGAAATGGGGGGGGGGGGGAGCACGCTACCACAGCCATGATGGAGCACTCGTGCATCTTTTTGTTGCAGATTATACTTCTGAGCATCGCCAGCAATGACGGGGCTCATGTGCTGGACGGACCACGGGATGCTACTGAACCGATCATTCTCGAGCCAACCACGGGAAAAACAGCGGCTCTTGGAACTTGTCCTGGTGGATTTCGAGTTGGGAGCATTAGGAGCCTGCCAGCACTGGTCGTCAGCTGCAATGCCTCTACAAAAGCCGCTATCCCATGCCGGTCATTCGGGGCACGCTACCACAACTGTGATGGAGCACTCTAACATCTTTTTGCTGCAGGTTGGTTATTTGAAAACTTCAGCTTTCCATCATTCTAGCAACTATTGTCTGCTAGTGGTATTGTGCCCTAGTGATTGGTTCTGCTGTTTTCGTCGAGTGTGCTCTTAGTTTCGGGACGTCATGTCCGCAAGTTTGCGGTGTACCGTTTTAATGCAATCGAATGATGTGGAATCAAACCCCGGATGTGGAATCAAACCTTCATTTCACACTCCACATGCTAAGCAAGATCCAGAAAATGAATCTCACTGTTCGTTGGAGTCAGCGAAGGTTGGCTCACGCAAGATGGTCTGTTTCTTGTTATGTAACAGGTTTCTTCATTTCTCTACACATTTGGTCTTGGTGTTGAAACATTACGGTGGTGTTGGAGAACTGCGGTTCGCACCCCCAATCTCAACAGTGCACCGCTAAATGTGAGTATGCGGTCCCTTGCAATCAGCTTTGGTGTTCTCCGAGTCTAATGTTCGGGCATCGCCCGGTCACCCAGGTACCCTGGTCACCAGATAAAAACCAGAAATAATAAAAGATATGTTTTTGTGATTATTGGAGCTTTAAATATTCTGAAATGTTTTCCGTATGTCCAATAACCTATGGTGCTGTCATGTAACAAATACTCTAACTTGCCAAATTTCTGTGTCCTGGCCCCTTTCAAGTAATTTCATTTGGGTTTACAGCTTTCTTAAATCACACTGGCACCTGCAGTGCACTTACGTGTAACTCATAGTTTGCAGGTATCGGGTGGTTTAGTTTGTCATTGCATTCTGTTCAGAACCTAACCACATTCCACATTTTTTTGTTTTTCTTTGTTTTCGAGGTTCTGTAGTTGTTCGTATAGACTTGATTGCTCTGCAAGTTACGAAGATTGCCTTCCACTTGAAAGCTGGACGTAACCCACTAATTATTTTTCAAGAATAAAGATATGAACGTGTTTTACTCAGTGCTGCATCTTGTGTGCACTTGCTTGAAATTTCTTACTAACACGGTGTTCAAACACCTGTTTGTATCTGGGAGGTGCACTTGGCAGTAACCTCTGAAATTAACTTGTGACAGCAGGCTTGAAGAAACTCACTGAATGCGGCAATTTCATTTTCAAAGGTATTTTTCGAACTTCCCTTGCTAAAAGGGTTTCATAGCATAAGTCACAAGTTGGTTTCACTGTCTACTGCCCACCAGAGTTAAGCTGAGGCTCCTGCACTGCGCTTACATGTAACTCATAGTTTGCAAAAATTGGGAGGTTTAGTTTGTCATTGCATTCTGTTCAGAGCCTAATCACATTCCACATTTTATTGTTTTGTTTTCCAGGTTCTGTAGTTCTCCATATGGACTTGATTGCTCTGGAAGTTAGAGATTGCCTTCCACATGAAAGCTGGACGTGGCCCACTAATTATTTCTTAAGAATAAAGGTATGAACATGTTTTTCTTCGTACCGCATCTTATGTGCACTTGCTTGAAATTTCTTCTAACACGGTGTTTAATTATCTCTGGGAGGCACAGTTGGCAGTAACTTCTGAAATTAACTCGTGACAGCATGTTAGAAGAAACTCATTGATTGCAGCAATTTTGTCTTCAAAGGCATTTTTGGACTTCCCTTGTTAAAAAGGTTTCATAGCATAAGTCACAAGTTGGTTTCGCTGTCTAGTGCCCACCAGAGTTAAGCTGAGGCTCCTGCACTGCGCTTACGTGTAACTCATAGTTTGCAGAAATTTGAAGGTTTATTCTGTCATCACATTCTGTTCATAATCTAATCACATTCCATATTGTTTTGCTTTTCCAGGATCTGTAGTTCTTCATATGGACTTCATTGCTCTGGAAATTAGATTGCCTTCCACATGAAAGCTGGAAATGGCGCACTAATTATTAAGAAAAAGGTATGAACATGTTTTACCTACTACTGGATCTTGTGTGCACTTGCTTCAAATTTCTAACACAGTGTTTAAGCACCCGCTAACCTCTGGGATGCGCAGCTGGCGTTAACTGCTGAAAGTAACCTGGGCCCACAGCCTAATCACATTCCATGGGCACTAGATATTTAATTTGAATTGTTCCCGCATCAAAAATTAGTTGGCGTTTTGTCCGCAACTTGCTGCGATAGAAATCTGTGACACTCAATCACTGAGCTGCACGTCATGCGTGACGACGGGAATCATTCCGACATTAAAAATTAGCTGGCGTGTTGTCTGCACCTTGCAGCGACGGCTAGAGACTGTTGAACTGCTAGCTGCAGTGACTTAACAAAATGGACGTCTCAGTGAACAATAATTATAGCAGTAAAATGCTAGATTTATTGTTCACTGGGATGTCCATTTTGTTAAGTCACTGCAGCTAGCAGTTCAACAGGCTCTGGCCGTCGCTGCAAGATGCGAACAACGCGCCAGCTAATTTAAACGATTCCCGTCGTCGTGTGTCACGTGCAGCTTAGTGATTGAGAGTTGCGGTTTTCTGCCGTCGCAAGTTACGGGCAACACGGCAGCTAATTTTTGATGCCGGAACAATTCCCCGCATCACGTGCAGTAGAGTGACTGAGAGTTAAAGTTTTCTGCCATACTTCTATGGGTCAAGTTACGGGGAAAAACGTAGGGCCTCATTACTGTCATGCACGTAATACATAGTTAATGCTGTGACCGTGATGCAAGACATCGATAATTCTACCGGCATCAAAAATTAGCTTCCAATTTCAATTAATTTGATGGAATTTCTTTTTTTACAGTGGATGTGCTTTTTGTCAGGATCCGATGAGCCTGGATTGTGTCTAACTCTGGGCCAGGAATCTCCGACGAGTCCAGCGTGTAATCCACAGCGAAAGGCCCTATACAGCACTATTTGTAAGTGCTTCTTATTCTAATAGTCTGTTGGTTATTTTTGTGTTCGAAGTAATTTTTATTTCATTTTTTCTGTTGAAATATGGCCGTCTTCTTGGTGGTAGATGTGTGCTGTTGTAAAGTCCTCCCAGTATGTCCAAAGCCGAATACCACAGAGCGTTGAGTAGTCCTTATTTGCCAAGATTCGGCTTGTTGGGTGGGAGTGAAGTGTTAGTTATGTCACCGCGCTATGTTAGTGTATTTGCCAGTAATTGTATTTACTCGACAAGCTTTTTTTATGTGAGTGATTTATTTTAAATTATTGATTCATTCAAGCGTCATGTTCTGTTAAACTGTCATATTGTTTCATATAACAGGGTATTTATTGGACTGTTAATTTAGTAGTACATTTGACATTGGTGAGCTGAAGAGGGAGGCCAGCGGTTTGGTTTATAAATTGTAAATAATATGGAGGCAATATGGGTACATTTATGACTACATATTTCTGTGCCGCAAATACCATAAGTCTTCAAACAGTTTTTTTTTGTTTTCAAATCAACGTAGAAATATAGGTGTGAACTTAAATGGCGAGATTGTAATTAACAGGTCCTAAAAACCCCTGAAAAAAAAGTTTTTTTAGACAGTCTAATTGGGACACGCGTGTCAAAAAATTAAATTGACGCAAAACAAAATTAAATTCGAGAGAAATATTGATGGCGCGAGGCGCAATTTAGTCGGTAGTCACCTCCCGGGCACGTTGAGGAGAGGTGGATCGGCTTCGCCTTCACGTTGAGGTGGAAATAGTGAATGACGTTTCTGTGATGTCATGGACATTGCCCGCATAATTTCAAATAAATCTTTCGCCGTCGATATTGCTCTAATATTATTTTCTTTTTCGCGTAAAATTTATTTTTTAACACTCGTCCCAATTTGATTGTTTCAAAAAAGCTTTTTTCTTTTCAGGGGCCCTTTAAGGCTAGATGAAGGGCCTGAGGCACACTATGATGTTGCAAGAGTAGGACTAATCAATTTATAGATTGATCTTCCTACTATTTGAAAAAAAAATAGAGCTCTAAATTCGACCTCGCAATGCATCTGCCTGCACCTGCATTCAGACTGGTGCAACCAGTTCATCCGCATGCAACGAGAAATTTAGAGCCCACATCTATGGTGCAGCTGCACGATGAAGTGGCACACATGAACAGCTTGCTGGCTATCTAGTAGTGTTAGTTGTGGCAGAGCTTAAGCTCGCCACGATGCATTCTTTGTTTTGACATGTGGCACATTTCTCAATTATTTTAACACTCGCCAATCGAAACCTGTATGTTCTTGGGTTGGGCTACTATTTTATTTCTTTTTCTTCTTTTTTTTTTGTTTAGAATTTGTGTATTTTAGTGTGTATAATTTTTTTGTTTATTAAGGTTTAATGGTTTTTATAGCAAATTAGCTCCTTGCAGAGCTGATATTACAATATTTAGTTAATGGTCTCCCCAAACTTAGATGTTACATGCATTCGCTAACTTCCTTTCTAAAGTTGTAAAATAAACTATAATATACGGCAGTCAACACTGAAACACAATAGATTGTTCACACTAAATCTTGGACAAATCCAGATGTTAAGATATTGCATTCATCCTACTCCTCGGGAAAGTCTGTATAGAGCTTTGTCTTTCACCGCTATGGGCAGAGGCCAGCTGATTTGTTACAGTTTAGAAGGTGAAGGGGTGATGTGCAGGGAAGCTAAATTCTGTCCCCCTCTCCCATATTGTCTGCTATAATTGTTTCAAATCTCAGGGAAAAGGGGGGGGTGCAACTGCCCCCCCCTTCCACCCTTGTTCTGATGCCACTGGTAGGGGGTGCAAACTTGGGGATGCCATAAATAAATGCAACCCGTTACGGCTGCCATTGCGTACAAAAAAAAATAGAGAGAGATAGATATGTGGATTATTTTTCTCCTAGGTGTTCATATCAAGGGATACAAACAGTTTTGGATGGTTGCGGCTGAGCGAGCTAGCAATAAGTGCTGCCTGAGTGTTCGGTTGGGACTCTTGTTCAATCGGCAAGAAAGCAAGTCCCAGCCAACTATTGGAGCATATCCTATGAATGGCTCCTGGGATTTTCGAAAATGTCTATTGTCTTGCAAATGAGTGCACTGGTATTAACAAAGGGCACTTAGCAAGCTGTTTCCTCTTTTTTAATTTTGCTGACTTTACATTTAAGCATTCATTCTTCACAGGAGGAGGGACACGACTGATCGACCTATCCGGTGATGTGCATTGATGAAGAGGACTCAAGTGCCATAACTCTGGTGTTGGAGGACCACTCTTTTGAGGTGACGGATATTGTGGCTGGTGCTGCGCTCGTTCTGCACTGCACTGGGTCCACAACATTTCTTACCGTCAAAAAGCAAGCCGGTCACTCGCAGTAATTGGGCACTGCATTGGTTTGAAGTACAAGATAAAGTCAGTCTCAGCTGTGGATCTGATCACAAAGTTAGAAACTTTTAGCCAGAGGGAATTTGGGTGTCAGTTTTGCCTTTTTTTGCTATGTGCTGAAATTAAAGTCTTGGTTTATTAAGCTCTTTTCTACTGTTTTTATTCTCTCTATGCTGACTTTTCATGAGAACCTATAGCCTCTGTGCAGGCTCATGCTCTATGTGCCATTCCACATTTCCTATGCAACCATCTCCTTGTGAACACATACATAGCCGCTTTTAAGTTTTAGGGCTACTGTTCATTGCAAAATACTTGAGTTGTCCCTAGTTGTACACACTACATGAAAGGGAAAGGATAACACCTAACAGAAAAGAGTAACTGTGACACAGTTACACTTTAGCAGAGTTAATGTAACCTCTTTCAAGAGGGTACTTTTAGCTCTGATGTAGAGCTTAATTAACACTTCTTATGGAGCTGAAGTTACCCTTTACAAGGTAGTTAAAATAACTCTTGGCATGAGAGTGTAACCTTGACCACTCATTAGAGTTGTTCTATTTACACCTAAGAGAGTAGCCACAACATTTGCTTCGAGGGTACGTACAACACCACCTGTAGGAGTCTACGCTACTCTTCAAAAGTGTTAATTTTACGCTTCATTTCAAGGAGTAACCCCTACCCTAGACAAGAGTAACACTAACTCTTGTCAAGAGTAACTCCTTGTTACTCTCAAAAGTGTAAAGTCAACACCTCGTTTTGAAGAGTAACTGTAACTCTTGTCAAGAGTAACTCCTCGTTACTCTCAAAAGAGTAAAGTCAACACCTCCTTTCGAAGAGTAACCCTAACTCTCAAAAAGGGTGGATAGTGCGACAAACCATTTACACTCCAAAAAGTGTTAAGATGACGCCTTTTTTTAGGGTGTGGTGAACTAACGCAGTTTTCTTCTTTATCTTCTATGGCCAAGGCCTCAAGTATTTCGCGAGCGAGCTGGTCTTTGTGGTGAGCCAAGATGGTTCCCATCTTGGCTCACCACACCACAAAAAGGATCAGTATTAAATAGTTGGTAGTCCAGCGATCTCCTGTCTTCAATCCTTTCTCTCTCTTTTCGTCGTTCAGATGGTTAAACCGTTGTAATATGTACCACCAACTAACTCAGCTTTTACCCCCTGTTAGGCTTTTGCGATGTCCAAAAGCCTGGCATTTTCTGGCATTTTTGTCTCGTGATGCGCGGGGGGGGGGGGGGGAAGTCCTCGGGATTTCTCCTTCGTGTGAATACCCCTTAACACACTGATCCGCGTGGTCTTCATTGGCCACTGCCTCGAGCATCTCGCGAGCGAAAGGGCTCTTGTTTGTTGCAAGTATTCTCACGTCTTCGAACGTTGCAGTGCATTCGCATGTTCTGCAATGCGCTGAGAAACCTCCTGCTTATGTTCCCTTAAAAGAGGTTCCGTGCTCACAGGTTCTGCCATTGATGCAACTGCCTGTTTGGCCGATATAGTACTTGCCGCACGACAGGGGAATTAGGTAGACGACCCCCATCGTGCATAGAGCATACTTTGATCGGTAGGCGGTATCGCATGTTGTAACTGGGGACATTTTCGTCGATAACTTTTCTGCACATGGCATCTGCTTTGTTTCGCGCAGATGTAACGGCTTGAACGTTTCGTTTTTCACGATCTTTTTCAGCTTGTGTGATATACCATGCATGTACGGAATGACCGCAATATTTTCTCAAAATACTTGCTTTTTTATTTCTTGCCTTCTTGATGTTTAGGTTCATGCAGATGGTCTTAAGGTTGATGTTAAAGTTAGTGCAGCTGAAAATATTAAGTGGTATTTCAAGTGGTACCACTTGCTTTCAAGTGGTACCACTTGCAAATCTAGTGATACCACTTGCAAGTCAAGTGATACCACTTGGTCTTCAATTGGTACTACTTAGGTTGCATATGGTGTCACATGAGCTTCAAGTGGTACCGCTTAGGTTGCATATGGCACCAGCTTTCATCACATATATCACTATAGAAATAAGTGAAAGCCGTTGCTCAAAGGTCAATCTACAAAAAGTTTCACGTGTCTTAAATATGTTGCTTTTGGTTACAAAAAACTAAGATCAGAGACAATGGATGTAAACAGATTCTAAGAAAAAGTGATACGTCCACACTTATTTGAGATGCAATTCAAATATTTTGGCAAGATTTCACACATGTATACAGTGTGATACCTTTCTCTGCATAATGATATGCTACCTTTTGCATGAGTACAATATTCTCAAAACACGGGAGAACAAATCTTTCATACGAGATTCACTAAGCCATTAAAGATTTTGGAAATGTGTTCCCATAAACAGTAATGCACTTCCTGGACGTGTTTTTTTAATTGAAAAATTTTCAACAACACGTTTCTTGAGGTCAAGCTCAAGAAACACAGAGCATGACGAGTCTTAACGTCTCGGCATCCCTTCACAACCAATGAGAACGCGACATTAGCCGACAGGACCGCCGGAGAACCAATCACGAGCCAGGAAAATAACGAGTCACGCCCTGCGTTTTTTAAGCCTTCATTTACCACGTGTACTGCGTGTACCCGTTGGGGGTGTTGAGTCTTCATTGTTATATTTTCATATATTCAGATAACGTCGTTTTCATCTATGCTATGTGTTCATTCACTTCTTCTTTGTCACAATCATTTTTAATACCCCACAGGGGCACCTGTGAAAGCAGGTGTTTGGAGAGTGGAGTCTCCACGGACCCCGAGCAATGCGGGTTCGCCGCCCACGTCTGGCTGTGCGTGGCTTTCCCGTGTCCAAGGAAAAGGGCATCCCGATGGTTGAGTCGAGCCCGGGTTAGGTTTGGACCCTTCGAGGCCCCCCGGGTGAGGCAATACACCACTTCGGGCCCCGCTTCTCGTAGACGGGTGTCCTGGCTTGGCCCGAAAAGGATCATTCAGTCAGTCGCAACTTCTACTATCCCCGCCCTCTTTCACCCTTGTCTTCTCCTTCTTTCCTTTTTTTAACTCCTTTGGCGGCAAGGGTAAACCTTGGGTGGCGACAGATTTTCTCGTCCAGATCCACACTTGATTATAGTTTCTGGGTAACGCTAATAGAGTAATGCTTCCATCAAAGCCTTTTTTGTTATGGCGGCGCGCCACAGATTCTGAACACTCTTTGCCCTCTTATGGCGCCCCTCTCTTCCAAACCCCGTTCAGGACAAGCCGTTAAAAGGCGCTGCCCTGAACACACGGCCACCGAAAAAGAGCCTGAGGTAGAAAACTTTGCGGAGTTTTTCGCTGTTCATTCCCTCGATGAGCAGAAACCCGTGTCAAAGCTATCACCATTTGTTGTAGCCAAAGTACTTAGCACCTTGTAGGGTTTTCCTACAAGGCTAAAAAACTCCACTCTGGAGACCTCCTCGTGGAGGTAAATAACAAGAAGCAAAGCGAAGCACTTCTCATGCTGAACACCATCCTTGAAGTGAAAGTGTCGGTGAGCCCTCATCGCACACTTAACATCATCCGCGGAGTCCTCTCCGAGGACGACTTCTTACACACTAGTGAGGAAGAACTCCTTGAGAGACTCCAAGGTGCCGGTATCGTTGCCGTGAAACGCGTTATGTTTAGGAAAGATGGTGAAGAAATCCCTTCAAAACATGTCATTCTTAATTTTGAGGGGCATATACGACCAGAAAAAATCAAGGCTGGATACCTGAACTGCCACATCGGCCCTTACGTCCCCAACCCCCCCCCCCCCCCGCGGTGCTTCCGATGCCAGTGTTTTGGTCACGAAACAAACAGCTGTCGCGGGAAGGATACATGTGCAAAGTGTGGCAGTCAAGATCATGTTTCTGATACTTGTGTGAATGTCGGCCACTGCACTAATTGCGGTGGACCACACCCTGCTTATTATCGCGACTGTCCCATCTGGAAGCAAGAGAAAGAAATCATTGCTATCAAAGTCAAAGAAAATATCAGTTATAGCGAAGCTAAGAAACAGTATTATTTTATGTTGAAGGAATCCTACGCCGACGTGGCACGCAGGGGTATTACGCCACGTTCAGAATCAAAGGCTACCCAGGTCTCACCTGAGGTCCTGGAGGCAGCCCTCAAGGCCCCAACAGTGCCCCCTCCTCCTGGAGAGAGCGCACAGGCTGCTTTGCTAGTTCCAGACAGGCCGGCAACTGCCGTACCTGTCCGCACATCGCGGTCCTTTTCCGGGAAGAAGGGGCGAAACTCCCGCCCAACCTTCTCAGAGAGAACCTCTTCTTCCAAAGAGCGGCACAACCCTCGTGCCGCTCACCCAGTATTCAAGGGGCCGGAAAGGGCAGAGTCGAAAGACACTCTGCCCAGCACCTCCACTGCCTCTTCGGCTGGTGGTGGCCAGGGCATGCCACCCCGTGCCACGAACCAGCCAAACCCTTTAGGCAAAAGTTCGCCTCCACGAATGGAGGCGATGGAAGATACCTCTGAGTCACCCACTCTTGCATCCGACCAGGATGACATGGAGTGGCAGACTCCAAGCCCAAAGGGAAAAAGCCAGTGGTCCCTCCCATATAACCATTATTTTAATACTCTCAATTTTCTCATTGCCTCTCTCATTTTAATTTTACGTTTCACCTTTTTAGATAAATGAGAAATTTGCACTTTGTGCAGTGTAACTGTCATGGCCTTTTACCCAATATTGATGACGTTAATTCTTTTATGGATGATCTTCGGCCTATTGTCCTCGCGTTATAAGAAACCAATCTTCAAGCTCGTCATACACAGATTTCAAGGCGTCATCAAGTTTTTCTCAAAGATCGTTTTAATTCCACTTCTGGGAGCGTGGCGGTGATTGTGCAGAGTGGGGTTGCCTGTTCCGAAGTCCCACTGTGCACCCCACTGATATCGTACCGGTACGTGTTCTTTTAGTCCGTCCTATAGCAGTTGTTTATATTTATTTGCCTCCAAATGTTCCTCTGAATCGCTATATGACCTACAGGGACTTGTGGGACAACTCCCTCAACCCTTTTTAATTTTAGGTGATTTTAATGCCCACCATCCCATGTGGGGCAGTGCTCGTCTTGATTCTCGAAGCAGAGTAATTGAACGGTTTTACTATCATCTCAGTTATGTATTTTTAATGATAAAGAGCCTCCATTTTTTAGTTTGGCTCACTAGTAATTTACATCTATTGATTTATCTATTGCATCACCTTCATTACTGTCTTGTTTTTCTTGGCAGGTTCTTAATAAACCTTTTAGGAGTGACCACTTTTCTATTGTTTTCGAAAGCGACATTTTTCTTCCCACCCTTTTAAAACGAATGCCTCGGTGGAAGTTGGACAAGGCAGGTTGGTCTATTTTTAAGTTAAACTCTACGTTGGATACATCCCTGCTTATCTCCATGACTGCGGGTGAGGCCGCATTGTATGTGACAGAGCAGATAATAAGCGCTGCGTAGCAGTCAATTCCCCAGACTGCCGGTACATTGCCACGTAAGTGCAAACCTGGGTGGAATAAGAAGTGTGCCTCTACACGCACAGAGAAAAATAGGGCATGGGGCAAGCTCAGGCGGTATCCAACCTCAAGAAACCTGGTTGAGTTTAGAAAACGAAAAGACAAAGCCCGGTGGACCCGTAAGCAATCCAAGCGGAAAACCTGAATGAAATATGTGTCATATTTGAGCATCTTTTTAATTGCTAAGGAGGTCTGGGATAGATTCAAGAAAATTAAATGGGTCTATAGGGTTTTACGACTCTGTCACGTTGTGGTGACGAATATTACGGGCGGAAGAAAAGAAGACGAGGAAGGGAACGAGCGCGTGCCAGAGAACGGCGAGCGCGAGGAGAGAAGCAGCGGTGAAAGCCAGGGTCAGGCCGCGACGCACGGTGACGACCAGAGCTCTGAGGGAGGACCAGCCGCTACGGTCGGCGACGCCTGCTACGAACAACTCCAGGGGGAGTACGCGACACCAGCTTCTGCACCATCACATCAAGCGGCGACGCTCCGCAAGGCACCGAGGGGAAAGACTTGAACTTAAGGCAACGACGGTAGCGGGAACGGGCTATGAGTGTGTTGACGTCACTTTAACTGCCTTCAGTGTTTTGCTTTTCTTATTGCTAATTATTTTCCTATTGTTTCGCTTCTGACACGTTTCTATCTTCCTTCTTGTAAATATATCATGTGTTCTTTTGTTCCTCTCATGGATGTCGTTTCTCTCTTTTCTCGGCTGACGATGACAGACTCCCATTTTCAACCTTCCATCTGCACCACTGAAAGATACGGCCAATGTCCTTGGGGAGTACTTTTATTCCGTGTCCAGCTCCTTTAGTTATTCCGATTCCTTCAAGTTGTTTAAACGACGTGCAGTCACAACGGGATCAAATATCGTATCTTATAATCAGCCTTTCAAACAGTATGAGCTAGAGAGTGTCCTCCCTATCAAAAAGATCTCTGCTCCTGGATCCGATGGACTGCATTACGAGATGCTGCGCAATCTCTCGACAGTCTCTTGAATCCCTTCTTAATTTCTTTAATTCCTTGTGGGAAAGGGCTTGTTTTCCAGCGGCTTGGAAACGGGCACATATTTCCGAGTACCGCAATTTTGTTCTTCACTTGATCTTTGTTTGGACGAAGTTAATCTTATGCAGAATGTAGACTGTGCTGCCCCCTGGGGCAAAGTGCCAATTGCTTGTGACTGGGCTCTCACAAGGTTTAATACGCATAGCGTCTCTGCCCTTATCATCCAACGGAAATTTTCTGAGTTTGAGAAGAAGTATGAAGGTAACACACATTTTTACGCTGATGGTGCTAAGACGTCGTCATTTCTTGAAAGCGCCGTGCATTCTGATTGTTTTATTAAAGTGAAACGTCTAAATACTTTCTCCAGAATTTTTACAGCTGAAGTTTATGCAATATCTATGGCCATAGATTATATTCTCCTGGCTAAAATAAAGCAGGCAGTCCTATTTGTGAACTCTCAGAGCGCAGTAACCGCAATATGCTCTTCGAGAGTTACTAAAGATATGCTGGTACAGCAACTACGAAATAAGTTGATTAAAGCTGTACATGGAGGCCTAAATATAATATTTTGTTGGGTGCCCAGTCATATTGGAATAAAAGGTAACAAGGAAGCAGAGAGACTCCCTACATCCTCAGGTAATCTTCCCCCGTCTCACGCCTCTTTGCAACACCAAGACATTAAACGTCTAACAAAGTAACCCCTTGTTCGTTTGTGGTAGTCTGAATGGAACATGGAGTGCAAAAAAAAACTTCATATTACAAAGCCGGTTCTTGGGCTCTGGGAATGCTCTGCTCACAGGAACCGATTCCATGAAGTACTGTTGTGTCGTCTTCGAATCGATCATTCTTACATATCGCATAAATATCTTCTTAGTGAGGAGGACCCACAGGTGTGGCAACATTATGGCGATACACTTACCATCATGCATATCTTGTGGCGTTGTCCAGTTTGGACAATAAACGTCGTACTCACTTTCCTGAATTGTTTCATTTCCAAATCCCATTCCATCCTGCTCTTTTACTGGGAGAATATCACCTCATCCAATTTGACCGTGTGTTGACTTTTATTACTAACCCAGGTTTTATTGATCAGATCTAGTTCTGCATAGCTAATTATTATTTTGTGGCACAGTAACAATAACAGCTTGTTTTTTTTAAATTTTGTTTGACGCAGTATGGCCTCCATAGCTGTTTTGCCAGAAAACCCCCAAACAACAACATTTTTGTTATTAAAGAGTCCCATGAGAGCAGCACAGATGAGTGGACGTTTCTTCCCAACCCGCCGAGTCCACCGAGGATTTCACATTTTTTCGACGACGGGATGGAAGGGCGGATATGGCATCAAACCTCCTAAAGACTTCTTGAGTAAACCAAGGGAGTCAAAACTTCCTTAGGAGCGATGGATTTTGCTCTTCAGTGGTTTCATGGGGCATGTGGTGCGTACGCGCTGCCCTCAGAATGTCATCGATACCTGGTGCGCCACTGCATGGGAGTGGAGGGTCAACGGGTCTTCGACACGTTGCCAAACTCCCGCGCTGTCGCTGTAACGTCGCCAGCAACGACGTCAGCGGCAGCCGCTTCTAGAACTCCGGCGACAGACGTCTACCAATAGGCAGTCAACACCCTCAGCACGCACTTCAAAAAGTTGTGCAACATAGACCTGGAGCGTCACCGGTTCCGCCAGCGTTATCAACAGCCCGAAGAGTCCTTTTCAGATTATTTGACTGTCCTTCAGGACTTGGCAGTTGCAACCAACTTCGGTCCTCAACAGGACAAAAACATCAGGGAGCGCTTCACGGCTGGAGTTCTGTCCACTAACATTCAAGAACGGCTGCTCCTGGACAGCAAGATTCCTTTCGAGCAAGTTATCGAGAGAGTCCTAAACATTGAAAGGACCAAGGTTAAGGCTAAGGAGCTGACCATTGTCACTGGAAACCAACTGAGCTGCAACGTCACTCACACCGCTTAAACTGTCGATCGCCGTCGACAGTCTCCACGTGGAATTTTATCTTCCCGTCAGTCATCGGGGCAGACGTTTTTCCATTAGCATCATTAACGACACAGTCTATCGTTGCACCAACCATCACGTGAGTGTGTTTCTCTACCCTGAATAAATTTGCGTACCCTGTCAATTTGCATAACGACCAGCGCGCGATCGGTTCCATCGAGAGTAATGACTCTGGAGCATCGAGCATTTCACACACGAACGCCTAAGTGGCCCGAGGCAACTCATCGCGACGGCAGGCTTTGCTTGAACTGTGGATTTGGTGTTGACCGCTGCCAAAACTACGATACTTTTTTGACCCACAGCACCGCGTGAATCGAGGGACGACCATCGGCTCCTATCAAGCACAAAAAATAGTGAAGCAGGCCAAACCAACCCTGGTTGCCGACGACAAGGCGAAAGCAATTTGGGAACACGTGGGACTTGCCTGAAGGACTTCTGATGGCAAGGAGACACCGAAGGGCAAACAAAAACAAAATAGAATGGTCCGGTGGGTCACACACCGGAGGCTACCTTGATTTTGAATCGAACCACCCAGCAAGTCACAAGGCATCAGTGGTCTCCACTCTCTTGTCTAGAAGCAATGCCTATCTGCTTGTCGGAAAAGGATTGAAGAAAGGGTAAACATACCATCCTTGCTGATCTTCAAAGAAACGGCTATACAAGGAGATCTGTTCAACGCGTCGCCCGTCGGCAGTGTTGCACGCGCAATAACCATGGATCGCTAGGTGACACACAGCCCCGCCTCATCGCGCGCCTCAGCTTCCCTTATGTAAAAGGGACGAGCGAGAAACTGACGCGCGTGCTCCGAAAAGAAGGGAACCAAGTGGCGCACAAGCCAATGTCAACATTAGAACGGCTCATGCCAAGGCGGAAGGATTGCCTCCCAAAAGATAAAGCACAAGGCGTGGTCTATAAAATAACGTCTGCAGAGTGCCCCGTCGCCTACATCGGTGAAACTAAATCCTATCCAGAATGCATTCGCCAGCACCCGAACGATATGCGCAATTTCGATCGCGAGCGTAGCGCCGTCGCGGAACATTGTGAGCTACTTGATTATCGGATCGACTTCGGGAACGCGCACGTGATAGACACGGAGCCTCATATCCAAAAACGTCTGTTCTTGGAGTCGTGGCAAATCCAGAACACATCTTTGGGAACATTAACAGATGCCTCCGGGGTTCACCATCTCTTTACGTCCATGGCCTGCGTCACGTTAACAACACATCAACTCGGTAGAAAAAGAAGAAGAGGTCGAAGCTCTCGTTGTCTCATTCTACTTTTAGTCACCCCTGAAGAAGGAGTCAAGTCGACCCCGAAACGTTTGAAACTTCGTTTCTGAGATGTTAGTTTGAGTTTCCTTCTTTTTTTTTTCCGGATTGTTTCCCCAAACCAGACAGAATTTCTGCTGAAGATGTTTATTTTCAAGCAATATAGTCAGTGCGGTACAACCGCTAGCCTGGTGTCTTTATAGTGCACAACTAGGTAGTGATACATGACCGCACACCAGTGTGCAGTGATTTATACAGACCCCCCAACGCCCCCTCCCCCATCAGAATTTTCTTTGCGAAGCCCATACAAGGTTATATCCCCCTTACCCCACCCTCCCCTTACGGCCTCCAAAATATCGGTGACACCCCCAGGTTGAAAATGCTGGATAAACCTCTGCACGTATGATACTCATCCACATCGGAACAGAAATGTGTGAAGAATGAACGAGTTATCCCTGCGTTCTGCAGCGTGAGTTTTCGCTCCAAAACACCGAGCTGGTGTGCACTAGCCCACCCGGCCACCGAGCCCCAAGGACATTCCAGAACTGTTAAGAGGAGTGTTGCCAAACCGGCGCTTTTCTCCGCTCTGAACAAATAGTGTCATCATCAAATTGGGCCTAATTTAAATAAACAAATTTCTTGTCTAAGGAATTCTGGCTACCCAGCGGGTCTCCTAAGAGCCCTTTGTGAATCTATCTTCACGAACCAATATAACTAAAGGAAGGATCTCGACAAACTATTGCGGTCATTTCCTACATGAACGGTGCATTATACAAACGAATAAAATGAGAGAAAAACAGGACATTGCAGTCATTACACCTGCGCCAAACAAAGCATATGCCAAGTGCAGAAAGTCGAACAACGAAAATGTCCCTAGTGACAATTCGTAACTTTCAGCGATAGGGGGTACCGCGGTGTGAGAATCGCGCTCCCTAGCTCCTGGATGATTGGCCTCATAATAAAAGGGCTTGCCTACACCTTCGTGACTTGAAAGAATAACGTAAGGCTCTGATACTGCTCGTATATAGCAAAACTAGAATTACTTACGCGTCGCAGACCCAGCCTTGTACCGCTGTTCTACGACGATCATTCAAATGACAGCCATTTTGATAGGCACCAGTGCGCCCCTATAGGTCGTCAAAGTTGCGAATATGTGACACCGTCCAGCGAACAAATATGCTCCATGCACGACGGGAGTCGTCAAACAGGCAGGTGCATTAACGACAGAACCAGGGAGCACGCAGCGTGCTTTAAGGAAACGTCAACAGGACATTTGTCAGCGTATTGCAGAACGTGTGGATGCACCGCAACGTTCTAAAACATCGAAAAACTTGCAAGAAACGAGAACCCTGCTGCTCGTGAGACACTTCATGTACTAGCCATTGTAAACCACGCGGATTGGTGTGTTAGCTCATCGTCCATCACCATCCATACTAAGGAAAAAAGTTCAGAGGTGAGAAAATGCCAGTTGAGTCACTGTTTGATTTTCAGCGGATCCTCACAAGAGCGCCTTATATTTAGCATTTTTGTACGTCAATGGTGTTTTATTATTTAACCTGAATTTTATAAATTTTTCTACAGAATCTTCTTGTATATATGAATTTTTCAGTTGATTCAGTTTTAAAAGAGAAAGAGGAAGCGCAAAAAATCAAAAAAATTAGATTTCTTCACTAAGGGAAGTTTATAGTCAGCGGGAGTTTTCTCTCCTTATTTCTTCCGCTTTCTGCGTAAGTTCAACCAGACGAATATGACGTAGCAACGATGGAAGTGTGGGGCTGTTCGGATTTACGCTCGTGCCAGCTCAAATGCTTCGTGTATCTTGATAGCTGCATGATTAATTCGTTATTATCGTTACGAGCTCAAAACACACAAATCAAAGAAGCGAACGTAAAACAAGGTAATCACATACGCTGTTTTGTTTTTCTTCCGCCTCCTCTTCCTTCAGAAATTATGAACTGTTAAACCAACTTCCACTTCGTCTTCGCTACTTGATTAATTTCACGGGCCGTACAATTGAACGTCACACTGCGTAAAGCAGATGCTGGGGGCACCCCATATTTCCAGAAAGGTCTACTCACGTTTCACAAGTCTTACAATAGCGTACAACCATTTCTTTGCTAACCCACGTAATTGTGCCACGAGCGAGCGCTTCGCCGCCATTTGGCTCTAAGGGATCAGCGAGGTACGGACCTCGTGCACTGGCTCATGTAGCACTAATTGTAAGACGAACACAATCATATCAAGGGGCTTTCAGTTTAGCGCTCCTATTGCACTCTATGCGTGCTTTTGTGCAAACTCATTACGTCATACGTGGGCTGCTGCATCCATCGGTGGCAATGTTACTGGATTAGCTCAATTGTGAAACTGCCGCAGAGATAGATACCCCCTCAACCTCCTTTATTCTCCCCCCACCCCCGTAAAGCCCCTTCAAGTTTCAAAAGTAGCGCAAGGTGTGTCGATACACGAGGCACGAAAACGTACAGCCCTTGGGAAGATCATGGTGACACAGCGCAGCACTGAGCTTGATTCGAGACGCCATGTTCTTCCTAGAAGTGACGCGCGGTGCGTGTCTCAAGCATTTCCACAACAATGAATGGCTCCACTTGTCCCAGGATAAAGGGGCTTTACCCTCTCGTCGTTTGAAGCGCCATCTATATTTTTGTTTAAAAAACTGTGTGTTCCATAGGTTACGGTGAAGCGTCATCTCGACGCTCTGCTTGATAATACATGCATTCTATACAATACATTGCAGTTACCAGAGCAGCCGTGCTAAAACGATGGCCTGTCGCATGACGGGAGGCGAGCAGTTAGGGAGAGAGGGCGGGGAGGGGGAGGTAGGTTATAGTTCGTGGATGCTGCGTTTTTGGGCGGGTCCGTAACTGAACAAATCTATAGTCGGTGACGAGTTTAGACTACAGGGGAAGCTCCTTCCTCCTTTTTCCAGTTTATCAGAGCGAATGTTGCAGAGGGGGTCGCCTGCCCTCCAGCGTTTGTTCTGCTAAGGTGGAGAAGGAGGGGAGGAGCTTCCCTAAACTCCTAAAGACCATCGTACACTTCGCGCCTTCCACTTTTGCCCGCCTTTTTTTCCTGCATCCTCTCTAAGTTTACTCTACCCCAACGACTCCCCTCGCAGCTTACGAGAGGGGGAGCACTAAGAGGATAATCTCCCTTGCAGAAAACCGAGGTTCTACTTCCGCATTTGATCTGTCACCGACCATAGTAATGTCGGTTGATGCGCTGTGAATTTTAAGAAGCAGGACCCAGTACGGCTATTGGAACCTACTAACCCGGCCTCCCGTTAGCCATGCAGGGTCCAGGTGCTCCAAGTCACTTTCGCCTTCTGTTGGCGCCGAGTAAAGGCACCAAGCTACGGATCTCTAGGTCCGGGGTTCGATTCTCACTGAGTCGCGTGGTAAAAATCGCTTAGTCCAATTGCTTGACCTTGAATATTGCCACGCGCGTTGGCGAGCAAGCGCGTGCGTGGCCGAGTGGTTACCGCGCTTGACTTTCGTGCGGAGGCCCAGGGTTCGATTCCTGGGGGCTCCGCGAATTTTGTTTATACTTTCAGTTTATTACTCTGGTGAATTCGAGAACATTATTGTTTATTCTAGGCCCGAAAGTTCTACGCGTCGAACCTTCCACGCCGATTATTCCAGAAGCCCACGCGTGTACATAAGGGGCTTCACGTGGCGAGCCAAAGTCAGTTTCGCCTCAAGGCCCATACGCACATTCGCGTTTGAGCGCGGTGCGTTCCGTAGCGGCAAGCGGACGCGTTGCGTTGCGACGAGCGCTTGCGCCAAACTTGTACGCACAGTTGCGTGGACACGCAGTCAACCGCAGTCAAGAGCCAATAAGAACGCGCTATCGTCGCTAGCGGCTCACCAATAGTACGCGAGATCCAAGGCAACATGGCGGCGCACAGCGACAGCGTCGAAGTGTTCGATCTTGGGACAATCCCGCTGGCTTCCCCGACGTTTTGTCAAGCTTGAACCATCGCAGCCTTGGAAAATACACTGCCCACCTCTCCCCAAAACGAAAAAGCAAGTTCTGCGAGCGAAGAACCGGATACGTCTCGCCGAGCCGGCCGAGTGGGGCGAGCCAGCGCCGGGGCGAGCGAACACGTCACCCTCCTCCCCTCTCTCGGCTTCTGATTGGTCGGACGCACCGCAACGCTTGGAAAAGTTGAGCGAGTCTCTACTCGCTTGCGTCGCGCTGCGGAGCGTTGCGGGTAGGCGCGCGTCGCTCCGCAAGCGACCGCTCCTGGCCGCAAGGACGCCGCAACGCACTCAAACGCGTTCAAACGCGAATGTGCGTATGGGCCTTCAGCGTTCGATCTTGCTGCATCGCCGCCTTCGACGCCCGCGACGCTCTGTTGTTCTCTATTTTCCCTTTTATTTTTGGGCACAAGTTCGCCCCATTAAACGTTTAGTTTATTCCGTTATTCGCAGCCTCATTACTTGTCCTTCGTGACATTTTGGTGGAGGTGCGGGGTACCGCATGTCCGTGAAGCGCACCCTCTAAGTTCCCGCAGTACAAGCCCGAACCCAAGCTCCGGAGGACCCGACGAAGACCAGATCGAGGCCCGGTTCAGTCGTCGCACCCAAGGCCTACCCCCGGAATTCGGACTTCTGCCACCCAAGACCAGGCAGCCAACGACGCCGACAATGGACGATCAGCAGTCGCAGACCCCGGCCGTTTCTAACATCATTTACCTGCCCGTCACACCACGAACTCCGACGCCCTTCCACGGTGAAGCTCACGAAGACGTTGAAGACTGGCTGCATCATTATGAACGTGTAGCCCGCCACAACGGATGGACGGATGAGCACCGCCTCCAGAACCTCTACTTCGCGCTGGAAGGCACCGCGAGGCACTGGTTTGAAAACCACGAAGCCTCCTTTACCTAGTGGGAGCCATGCGCCGCCGAACTGAAGCGGAGGTTCATCAACTACCACCGTCGGCAGCGACCGGAGGACCTTCTTCGAACAAGGGTGCAGGGCCCCACCGAAAGCGTAACCAGCTTTGTCGAAGATGTCCTGCGTCTAAGTGCCCGGGCCGATCCGGAAGCCACCGAGGAGAAGAAACTTCGCGCTCTCATGCGTGGGGTGAAGGGTGAAATTTTCGGAGGACTGGTACGCAACCCCCGACGACTGTCAATGGTTTTGTTGCCGAAGCCACCAATATCGAGCGCGCCCTGACAGCCCGAGGAAGCCACTACCACCGAATCGCCGGCGTGCCAGGTGCTTTATCTGCCGCTGCTTCCCTTCTCGACCTGAACACCAGTGGTGTCGACAGCTTTCGGGAGATCGTCCGTGAAGTCGTCCGGGAAGAACTCCGCAAGATACTCCCCACTGCGGATCGGCCGACCTCACTGTCGCTCGCTGAGGTCGTCCGAGAGGAAGTTCACCGGGCCTTCCAACCTGAGGTTCCGATCAACACGACGACCCCAGAGGAACCGACTTTGAGCTACGCCGCCATGGCCCGACGACCGCCGCAAGCCAACTACCACGCCACTGCGCCACCCCGACGAGACCCTCCGATGCCGCAGTATCCTCGACGACAGGAGAGACAAGTCCAGGACGTCCGCCCTGAGCGACCCTCGCCGAGGAAGACCGACGTGTGGCGAACGGCCGACCGACGCCCGTTGTGCTATCACTGCGGTGAAGCCGGCCACATTTACCGTCGATGCCCCTACCGACAACTGGGGCTGCGCGGGTTCCACCCGAACGACCCGCGCCCACGGTATGACGAACGGCCTCGCGACATCGAGGAGTACCTACGACGTTCGCCATCTTCTACGCCGCCTCTCCGCCGTGAGTCCCGCTCACCGTCGCCCAGACGTTCAGCGTCTCCAGCGCCACGACCCCGCCGAGAGAGCCTGTCTCCCCTGCGTCGCCGGGAAAACTAAGTGCGGCAACGCCTGGAGGTGGCGTTGCCGAAGACGACCGAAGCAAAGAGCCTCCAAGAACAACGGAGCGCTCCCACTCTTCCGACGCTACGCATCGCAATGACGCCCCTGCAACGGTGTCCAACAACCTAAACGTCGTCATCGACGGCCACGACGCATCAGCACTCGTGGACACCGGAGCAGACTACTCAGTCTTAAGTGGGAGGCTCTCTCGCCGCCTACGAAAAGTGACAACGCCGTGGGAAGGCCCCCAGATACGAGCCGCCGGTGGGCACCTCATCACACCAGTCGGGAGATGCACTGCCCACGTCGAGATCCACGGTGAGACCTGCCCTGTGAAATTCGTCGTTCTGCAAGGCTGTGCGAGGGACGTTATCCTCGGAATGGACTTTCTCTGCGAGTATGGCGCCGTCATCGACCTCGGAGCAAACCGGTTGACGCTACGAAAACCTGTTTCACAACAGGAGGAACCCCAAGCTACTTCATCCGCGGTCCGAGTCCTCGCAAGCCACGTGAACTTACCGCCGCGGTCGAGTGTTTTCGTGCCCGTCGGGGTCACCGAAGCTTTCTGCGGCGAAGTTGTGCTCGAAGGAAGCCTCCAGTTGCTTCTAGGAAGAGGTATCGGCGTCGCAAGAGGAGTGGCTGAACTCCAAGATAGGCGCACCATGGTCCTCGTAACGAACTTCCGACAAGAAACGCAACACCTCACGAAAGGTGCCGCTGTGGGCCACGTCGAGGAACTTCGAAACTCCGCCGCAATCGCCGTGATCGCTGACGAATCATCGCCACCTCAGCAAGGCATTGCGCCGCCAGCGCAGCTCGACATCGACCCGAAGCTTCCAGGCCCGAAACGACGACAGCTGATTGACCTCCTCGCCGAATACAGCGACTGCTTCGCAAAGTCGTCGAAGGTACGCCAAACCGCCGTTGCGAAGCATCGCATCATTACCGAGGACGACGCGCTCCCTGCACACCGATCGCCGTACAGAGTCTCCGTAAAATAAAGGGAGGTCATTCAAAGGCAAGTGCAAGAAATGCTGAACGACAACATCATCCAGCCTTCAAGCAGTCCGTGGGCCTCTCCAGTCGTGCTTGTCAAGAAGGACGGAACGCTTAGGTTCTGCGTAGACTACCGACAGCTAAACGCGGTAACCAAGAAAGACGTATATCCACTCCCCGCATCGATGACACACTAGACCGGCTGCGCCACTTCCGGTACTTTTCATCGATGGATCTGAAGAGCGGTTACTGGCAGATCGAAGTCGACGAACGGGACCGAGAGAAGACAGCTTTCGTCACGCCGGATGGACTGTACGAGTTCAAGGTGATGCCTTTCGGACTATGCACGGCGCCAGCAACTTTCCAGCGTGTCATGGACACCGTACTGGCAGGACTGAAGTGGCAGAGCTGTCTTGTCTACCTTGACGACGTCGTTTTGTTTTCAAGTGACTTCGACGAGCACTTGCGGCGACTCCGAGCTGTACACCAAGCCATACAGACCGCACGACTCACCCTTAAGCCGTCCAAGTGCCGGTTCGCCTATGACGAACTGAATTTCCTTGGCCACGTGGTTAGTAATGACGGCGTCCGCCCAGACCCCGAGAAGACTCGCGCCGTTGCGGCATTTCCAGCGCCTTCAAACAAGAAGGCCGTGCGAAGATTCCTAGTACTTTGTGCCTACTATCGACGCTTCGTTCGGGTTTTCGCAAGAATTTCCGCACCGCTCACAAAACTTACGAAGGACGCCGAGAAGTATGAATGGGCCGAGGAGCAACAGCACGCATTTGACGAGCTGAAGCAACGACTCCAGACTCCTCCTGTTCTTGGACACTTCGATCAAGATGCGGAAACCAAGATTCATACGGACGCAAGTAACGAAGGCCTTGGCGCAGTACTGGTTCAAGTGCAAGAAGGCACCGAGCGAGTCATCGCCTACGCCAGTCGGACACTGTCCAGGGCGGAGAAAAATTACTCCACGACTGAAAAAGAATGTCTGGCGGTCGTCTGGGCCATCACGAAATTTCGCCCGTTCTTATACGGGAGCCCTTTCCGCGTTGTCACGGACCACCACTCGCTCTGCTGGCTTGTTTACCTAAAGGACCCTTCAGGACGTCTCGCTCGATGGAGCCTCCGACTGCAGGAGTTCAACATGACTGTGGTCTACAAGTCAGGCCACAAGCACAGCGACGCCGATTGCCTGTCCAGTGCCCCTGTCGAGACATCCTCCGGTAGCAGCGACGACGATGACGAGGAGTGCTTCCTAGGCGCGATGAACACCGACGACATGGCGCAACGTCAAAGAAGCGATCCTGAGTTGCGCGCCCTAATCGAGCACCTCGAAGGACGATGGTGTACTACCCCCCGTGTTTTCTTGAGGGCCCTGCCGACCTTCGTCCTCCGACAAGGTGTGCTTTACAAGGAGAACGTCGGAGACAACAGCTCGCCATGGCTGCTGGTAGTCCCTGCCGACCTTATAGAGGAGATATTCCAAGCCTGTCATGACGACCCAACGGCTGGGCACCTTGGCTACAGCAGGACGCTCGCCAGGATTCGAGAAAAGTATTACTGGCCGAGGCTACCGAAGACCGTTCACCTCTACATTCGATCATGCCACGAGTGTCAACGACGAAAAAACCGCCGACGAAGCCGTCAGGACTTCTGCATCCGATTGCTCCCCCGTCCAGACCGTTCCAGCAGATCGGAATGGATTTACTTGGCCCTTTCCCACCGTCAACGTCGAGAAACCGCTGGATAATCGTCGCCACAGATTATCTTACACGGTACGCCGAGACGAAAGCCCTTCCATCAGGTACGGCTGTGGAAGTCGCCAAGTTTTTCATCGAGTCCATTGTCCTCCGGCATGGCTCCCCCGAAGTCCTCATTACCGAACGTGGATCATCGTTCATGGCCCAGCTGACGCAAGAGATCCTTCGTCTCAGTGGCACCGGCCACCGTCGAACCACTGCGTACCATCCGCAGACAAATGGACTAACAGAACGGCTGAACAAAACCATCGCCGACATGATCTCAATGTATGTCGACGTAGAGCATAAGACTTGGGACGAGGTGTTACCCTACGTCACATTTGCTTACAACACGGCGGTGCAGGAGACAACAGGAGTAACACCGTTTCAGCTGGTGCATGGCAGAAAGGTGTCGACCATGCTCGACGCAATGCTACCCCACGAGCCAGCTGACGATGGGATACCCGACGCCCAGGTGGTTGCTCAACGAGCCGAAGAAGTCCGCCAGCTCGCCCGACTCCAAATTCAAGACCAACAACGTGTCGACGCTGCCTGGTACAACCTTCGCCGGATCGACGTTCGCTTCAAGCCCGGAGACCGTGTGTGGGTTTGGACCCCAATACGACGACGCGGTCTAAGCGAGAAACTCCTGAAGCGCTACTTCGGACCCTACAAAGTGCTTCGCCGACTTGGCGATCTGAACTACGAGGTGATGCCCGACGGAACACGGACTTCATCACGCCGCCCTCCACGACCGGAAGTCATTCACGTCGTGCGCCTCAAGCCGTACTACGCGCGATAAGACTGTGAAATGTGATCTCGTGCAACGCTTGATAGGATTGTGTTTTGCCAGCTTCCGTATTTTCTCATTCTTTTGTTTGTCTTGCCCTGTTCTGTTGCCTTTCACGTGGCATCGGGACGATGCCTTTTAAGGGGGGAGTAATGCCACGTGCGTCGGCGAGCAAGCGCGTGCGTGGCCGAGTGGTTACCGCGCTTGACTTTCGTGCGGAGGCCCAGGGTTCGATTCCTGGGGGCTCCGCGAATTTTGTTTATACTTTCAGTTTATTATTCTGGTGAATTCGAGAACATTATTGTTTATTCTAGGCCCGAAAGTTATACGCGTCGAACCTTCCACGCCGATTATTCCAGAAGCCCACGCGTGTACATAAGGGGCTTCACGTGGCGAGCCAAAGTCAGTTTCGCCTCAGCGTTCCATCTTGCTGCACCGCCGCCTTCGACGCCCGCGACGCTCTGTTGTTCTCTATTTTTCCCTTTTATTTTTGGGCACAAGTTCGCCCCATTAAACGTTTAGTTTATTCCGTTATTCGCAGCCTCATCACTTGTCCTTCGTGACAATATAATTACGCATTGTAAATATGATTAAATTTGTCCTCTGGTTGGAAGCTCATGCAATCCCTGCAATGAGCTAAGTATACTTTATGTTGTCTGGGCCTGCGTCTAACGCTTGCTCGTCACTCTGAGTGTGACACTTTGCGCATGATATGCCGTACATACACACACTGTGTTAAAAACTAAATTGCGATAACAAGTCAAGACTCTCGCCAAGAATGGCATGTAGAAATACGCCTGCGTACAACGAACCTTTTTCCAGTAACGAGCGTAGTTTCCCGTTATTTTTCTAGAACTACAAACGGAGAGCACTTTAAAATACACAAACAATCGCTCTTGTACTTTTAGCGCCGTATAGCGGTTTTTCCGAGACCTACAAACTTAAGGCACTCCAAAATAGAGAAACAATGACGTCCCACACCTCTCCTGGCTCCCCCTTTTCTCGTCAGAACAAACTAAACAAACAAACAATCTCCCTTCGTGAGGAATATTTTTCTTTCACTTTTATTATCATGATTCTTCTGACAACCAAGTGCCATGTCGTATTTTTTATGAGCTTTTCATGTGCCATGCATTTGCCAAGAACTACGAGATTTTTGTCAGTAGTTCATTAATGCGATTTATTGCCCTTATAAACTTATTATTTTAAGCGAAGTATTTATATAGTAGTCACTTCTTACTACGTTAGTATTTTCGTCCACAACTTCGCGCATATTTTTACACCGCACTTGAAACAAAAAGAAAAAAGTTGTCGACGTCAATAACAAAATCTTCGAAAACAAAAACAACAATGGCCAATGAACTGTATCTCCCAAGGATGTTTAAATAGGGCAGGGCCCGGCATGACGTTATACCCAGCGCCGCCGGAAAAAGAGCCCAATCACAGACTGCCTCGCTCACCGACGCGCTCTCATCCAAACTAAATTCAACCAGGCTCCCATCGTCTGCTCTCCGTGCGGCCGTTACGTCTGCTCCGTGCCTGCGGTCTGCTTCGTCTGCTCGCTGTCGTGGCTGGCTTTCAATTTGATCGCCGCACCAAACGATGTTTCGATGCGAACCCGCATTCTCATCACGGCGGAGTGAAACCAACACCTTCTAGAAGCAGGGTTTGTACGGCTTTCTCAACCCGCGATGCCATTATCAGCGTTCGTGCGTACGACGACTGACACGCGATCGCTTTCCAAAGCCGCGCTACGACGACTCGTTCGAGACGACAATCCAGGCCCGGTCGCGCGGTGTCGAGAGCGTCCGCTATACGTCGACTTCCTACTGGTCAGGCAAGTTTTGGGCTCCAAATCTCGCCTGTTCGACACCGATTCAGTGGACGCCGCCATCGCTGCCATGAAATATTGTGGCAAACAACAGCGTTGCCACGGAAATGCCATGGCAACGAGGGTTGTTTGCCCCAATCATACACATTGACGAGCTCCCCATTGGTAGAGAAGAGTTCGTGGCCACGCCGACTTCGGTTACACTTCGCTTCATGTATGGAGTATACGGACGCCACCTCCTGCCTCTTATAAGCTCCATGGTATCCCCGGTTGTATCACACCGGAAACGTGTTTTTTTGCGCTTTCTTTAATTAGAAGCTATCCCCCGAAGATAATGGCAATATTTTTTTTATTATCCACAGGCCTTGCATGCATACAGGAGGATTGTTCCTCGGCTGCCATTTTTAACCTTGGCATTGATCACCAGATAAACAGGCGCTATTTACTTCTTCGTGGTTGATTGAGGTGTACCTTTGGCGAAAGGGTGTGTAAATGAAACGATTAGTGTTTTCTTTCCACCTTGGATTTGAGCAACAAACTGCAGAGCAAGAAAACAGCATTATAGCATGGTATGTATCGCTACATAGGTCTTCCTCGAAGGCCGTTGAGCGAAGAAAGCTATCACTCTGCAAATGTTTTGCCCTGCCACCGATAATGCTGGACGCTATGAACAAAAACATGTCAGCCACACAGCCCCGCCACGCTGCAGATAAACACGATGAACACGATCACAACACGACTTAAACTACCTTGGCTGCTTGGTTGCTACTTGCCCCAAAGCGGGGCTAGCGCGGCTACGCTCCTGTTATGGCGGCAGCACACTGGGAGCGAGAGTAGGCCCTTACCCAGAGGACTACTGCAAAAGGTTTTACGTGTGCACATTAAGCCACCAAGCGCACAGTCAATGTTGCACAAAACTGTGGAGGATAGGTTCGCACTGAATTGTAACGTCATGTTAATAGTCCCTGGGAACACATTAATGCCTCTGATTTGACGAACTTGATGGGCCCCTTGGATAAGTCAGCCTTTGTCGGAAGCTGTGGAATTTCTACACGAGGGCGAAGCGCCCTTCCTGTCTACTTCGTCCTTCCTTCCTTGCTGTTTTGCGCTATTTTACTCAAGAAACCCTCAATGTCACTGCACACTTCCAACGGTTGCTTAGAGTAGAAGGCTCTAATACGCTCGCAGAAAAAAGTTATGAGGAAAGTGGTGTTGCAGTTTTGGCACTGTTTAATTGGTTCGTCGGCTGCTATAGGCCATTTCACCCACCCTCGCATGGGAGCTCCCATTTCGGGGTCACGTGATGCGGTCGCCATTACTTTGCTTCAACTCGTCTCTCCGCTCTCCCCGACGCTCCTTGGCGGATCCGTTGAATTCGTGTCGCGTTTCAGCACACTTCTTGCCTTACTCCGGAATGTGTCGTCCGATATCTGTATTTACTACTTTAATGTATCACATAACTACTGCACAACGTTTTTTAGTGATTTTTTTATAACCTTTCAATTATTTCCACAGACGTGGTGCACGGGAATCAATGCAAACACTCATGAACATTGAGCATACAAATTACACTAAAACATCACGATTTTTCACAACCGGATTACTGTCGATACCTCAGGTTTGATACTGATAGCGGCAGCACACTCGCAGTAAAACGCAAAGAAATGTCACAGAAACAATCAGCATAAGGAGGCATTGTGTGTTATTTCAGAAAGCATGTTCTTTTGAATTCATAACAGATCAAAAACTGTTGAATATAATTAAAGGGGGATCTTTGGGAAAAGATAACCAATGAACATTTAACGTGCATTTTCACGTCTTGGCATCATAGTACGTCAACATGAGACACTTTCTTTGTTCATAATTTTACACCTTCATGTGTAGGACGTTATTAATCGTTTTTGCAATATAAACATTTGCCTAAACGGTTTATTTACAACTTTAAAACAAAAAAATTAATACGGCGCTTTGTCCCAAGCCTGCAGTATTTTTTGTTTTGATGATTTGCTTAAAAACTAGTTTAATACAATAAATTAATTTAAATGCAAAGGTTAGAACTTCCCGCGTAAAACACGGTCACAGACACTTTGAGAGTGTTTGGGACCCGAAAAATGTGACGCCGAGAAAAAGCCGCCTGCATAAAATCACTCGCGCACGTCGTTGTCCGTGCCGAATAGAGATTTGCTTTCAGTGGCCGGCGACGCCGGAATCTAGAAAGCGCATCTGTGCAAAAAAATAACGAAAGATCAAGAAACGCTCATGAAGTGGCCCCTGGTGTTCGATCTCAGCCACACATTCTGAGGCATTTTTTCCTGCGCTCTTTCATTTTGCTTGGGAAGAAGCTAAATGTCAGGCTTAATTCAACGGGCTTGTCATTTATATTATATTTTAAGTACGCAGTATACCAACGTTCCTATAACAAATAGTTTACTTCCTATGGCCCATGTTCTGAAATGCAGTTATTGAGTACTTTAGCAATGTAGATATTGAAATAAATGTCCTACTCGGTTTAGGTCTAACTATGAAAACATTTCTCGATTACTTTTTTTAAGGAAACAGTCAGAAAAATATTTTTTATTATATAATATCTGTGTCAATATAGGAAACTCTCTAGTTTGCGAAGTTCTCAAAAAGGTGACGTCTACTAGAATCAGGCAGTGAGCAGTAAACTTGCAAGTTCATCTGTTCTTCGCGATTTAACATTGTTAATCAGGTAATTGACTTGCTTAATCACTATGCATTTATGCACTAGTAATTTTCTTGGTTTATTTTTCTGTGAGTGAGTGAGTGAGTGAATTTTTTGCACTTCAATTGGTGCGCACACGGCGGCGTGCCAGGCAAAGCAGATAGGTAAAAACCCTTACACGTGTGCGTCTGCCAGCCTGCCGCCGTGTGCGTTGGGAGATATAGTACTACCCCAGCTTTAGAAGCGTTAAAATTATGATGGCAGTGATGATGGAGGTGGTGGTGATGACGATGATGTTGTTTATGACGGTGGCGATGGTGATGATTATGATTCAAGAGGAAGAGGAGTAAGAAAGTGAAGATCATGATGATGGCAGCAGACCCGAAGGCATTCGTCTCGAAAATACCATGCAAAGTTCCCGAGATTCATCGTGTGATGTGGGCAGAGAGCTACGAGAAGCTAATGGGATGGTCAAAAGTCTCTAATGGCGGCAGGCAGCAGAGATTCGCTGTGACGAAAAGTCCTGCCTCGAAGAAGTTCGGGCTGACTTGATCTTCTACCGAGACATACGGCGGCCGATAGGCGAGTCCTTGAAATAGATCCGTCGAGCAATCGGCACAGCACGCGGACTCGAGACATCCTTCATCTCTGATTGAGGCGCAGCCAGCCAAGGGTTCTGAGCCGTGTGGTGTGGTACGTCGGTCATGCAGGGGACCAGGCGTAGATTTTGCGGGTTACGCGGCGTTGCACACTCTCGAGTCTCTCGCTTCATCACCTGGTCTTGCGACGCGGGTGATGAAGCCAAGCGTCCCGCGGGACTTCGCAATAATACGGGTAATATGTGCGGAAAGATCCAAGTTTTGTAAAAACGTGACACCCAAGATATACAGGTGGTTTGATGCGGGTAATGGAGTGCATTCTACAGTATATACAGGGCTTGTCTGTTTTTTTGCAGTTTGAGAAACGTATCTAGGAACTCTTGGATGCGCTCAGACTTAGGTGTTGTCTCGATATCCATCTTTGTATATCTCATAGATAGTTTTGCTCGTGACGTGCTTCAGACTGGGACGAAATGGTCGTCGCGATCGATGTATCGTCTGCGTATTGCACCAGGATACACTTGTCGCTGCGTGGCATGTCGTTCACGTCTACAAGAAAGAACGTCGGCGCGAGGACAGAGCCCTGTGGCACTCCTGATGAGATAACCCTCTCTGTAGAGCGCGCCCCACAGTACACAACTTGTTGGCTGCGATTCCGCAGAAAGCTTGATATACAGGTGAATAGGGAACCGTGTATGCCTGCGTGTGTGAGCTTCTCAAGCAGGAGGTTAATGTCTAGCGTATCGAACGCATTGCTTAGGTCAAGTGGGATTAGATCTATCATGGTTCGATTATCCTTGACATCAAGCACGCCCACAAAATATGCTAGTCCTGCCTGTGCATCAGTTCAGTTTTCTGGTAGAAAAACCTAGCCTAATTTAACAAGAAATTTAATCAAATGCATCAAATTTGTTCAAAAAAATACCGGCAATTGATGCTCAAAATAACTTTGTGGTTCTAAATGCAGCCCAGTACCACTGTTATTGTTTGTGGGCTAAAAGGGGCGCGTTTTTATCATAAAATTTATCAAAAACGAGTTATTAAAGCAACACAGCCGCGTACACGCTGAAACCGAAACCACCCAAGTTGAAGCAACCTAATGGTGGCGAGTGTGTTACAACCCTCTGTCTGCAGGTCAGGCAACTACTGAGACGAAAAGATCTACGACATTGGCTACGGTCTGACGTCCGCATTCTTATGCCATGACTTACGCCTACACCGGTGCCCGTTGTTCCGCCATTGTGCAGTGCTTCCGACCTTCTCATAGACGGCACATGACTTTCTGAAAAGGAGGCAGTTGCCTACCATTAATAAAGGGGCAAAATTGCCATTCGACAAAATATTCTGCCATCGCATGTTTCACCTAAAGTCCAGACGCAGCCGATGCTACGACCTAATGGCGACAATGAGACCGCGTCAAACGTTGACCATCATGGCGTTCGTCATGCTTCTGTACGTACGCGTTCTATCATCGCTGAATAAATCATGAGCAGAAAAGACCTAATGACTTATGCTTTTGACACTGCTTAATTGACCCCATTACCCCGAACAGTCGGCTGCATTTGAGCTTAAGCTGAAAGGAAGTATTGGGAATATAACTTACTACGCGAAAATTGAACTGGCCTTGGCGCCGACAACTTAAATACCGGTTCTCCCATGGAGTGGAGCGCTTATATAGCACTATTCACGTGTCGTCAGCTACTTATCCTGTGCCATGAGCAACAGTTTTGACGGTGCGGTACAGATGTGGCGAACGGTCCCGTGAGCACGCGCATTATGTGTGAACAGGCCTTTTGCGTAATCGAAATGGATGGTCGCGCGCACAGCATCTGGGTGTTTTCTTTGTATTGGGAGGGATGGGTGCCGCAATCTATCGTCATGGGAACCCACCAAGATAGCGGAGACAGCCATCTCTGCTGTCTCAGCGAATCTGGTATCACGTGGCGCCGGTGACAACCCCTCTCTCGGCGAAGTTCGAAAGCGCGACAACGTGGTCAATGCGATGCGCTTGCGTTCTCTCGAAAGGAGCGTTTTTGAGCTCCTCGCGGAAGATCTGGTTTTGTAGCTGCGCTGTTCAATGCATACGAACGTACTAGGACGTATTCTCCAGGTAAACTATTTGATTCGACTCGAAACTCACTCTGGCCAAGACTGGCGTACACATCCGCCCAGACGTCTCTGTCTTCCGCCGTCAGAATGCCCACGCCGACGTCCTTCTCGGGCGACATCTCCACGACTCGAATGAGCTGGGCGAGGATCTTGGTTTCATCGTGGGGCACTCCTCGAGCATCGTACGCGTTGAAGGTGAACATCTGCGTGGCACAAAACTCGCACTTAACTTCCAGGGCCAAAGAACAAGGCAATATGAATGGCGTCTTAGTTCCCTTTGCATAGATACGTTTCAACATAAAATATTAAAACTCGGTTTCTCGGCCCGCATAAATAAACTAGACTTCTCCGAAGGCTGAAAATCTGTGTGAATTCACGCTTACAAATTGTACAAGACGCAGTTCTTTTTTAGACATGACGCTCATTGGGCAAAAAAACAAAACAGGAGAACGGATTTTTTTTTCGCCGACGTTTATATTAAAGTAATAAAATAAATAAATATCATTCTGGGCTTCAGTACAACCAGTGCCTCCTCTATACTGGCAAAGCCAGGTAGATCGCCATGAGACGCGGCTGTCGAAAATGAAAAGGTAGAGCAGCAGACAATGGATGAGAGGACAGGCATGTAACGGGCGCCCCGCTGCGGCGAGACGTCGAAACACACTTGTCCCGAGCGATGGAACGTCCGCTCGTGCTCCTCGCCTTCCTCGGGCTATCACTTCTTTTTCGTCAGATTTGAAGACCATGTTTCGTAATCTCGCCGCTGCAAAATCTGTGCGCTGACTACAGGCTTCCCGTGAAATTCTCTGTGCTACCAGATCCTCGCGCTCCAAATCTTCGACCCGGCACTCTATGGCTCCGTCGTCAAACTGCCAGGCCTTGTGAGTATAGAGGAGGCAATGGTTCAACTTATTTTAGAGTATCAAAACTCTCAGCCCAAAATGAAACAAAGCGTCTTCCTCGCTGAACAGTTTGTTTCACAAAAAAAAAGCCACATACGCCCGCTCTGTCACTCGTTTGTCTGACCTCTATTAGGCATAGGTGGACGCTGGCTGAAAGAACCAATGTCCTTTTGTGTTATATTTTGTGAATTATGTAGCGTTCTGTTGTTGAAGCTGCGCATTTTATCAGCACCACTCCTGGCACACATTCACGCGGAGTTTCAGCATTCTGCGGAGCGGAGCTAGATAATGCAGGTCGAAAATCCGAGTTTCATTTCGTCTTACGCGCCGGGTTAACCGGTATACACGCGGGGTGCGATAGAGATACCACAAAAACGCAGTCCTTGGTTTTCTTCGAATTTGTTTTTCAGCTGAAAGGCAATGCAGCGTCTTGGGTTTCTCCGGACTTGAAGTTAAACTGGTCTGTGAACGGCTGGTGAGAATACTAACTTCATATTTAGTTAAAATAGGGCCGAAGACCAGCAGCAGTCTTCGCCGTTTGAGCCATTCTGTTGTGAAGTCTCCCTGTGTAGTCTCTCTTGTGATCTTGCTCCATATTCACTTATATGCTCGTGCGTAATGTTACCTTGTGGTGGGGCGTACTGGTGAAATCGCGAGACGATACCACAACCATACGAGAGAGCAACATCCACGGTGCGATGGTGGTCCATGAGGTTGTGATTCAATGTCATGCAATCTCAATATTGCGCGAAACTGATGCGAGCGAGCGGCAAGTTCCGCCGACGACGCAGCACATGAATCGGGTATTTTTATCCGATGCTCTCAGCAGCCGATCGAGTCGAGACGAGAAATGTTATTTCGGGAGTCGCTGTATGTTGGTGCGTGCGTGACCAGAGCAGTCATCAAAATGTCTAGACCGGTGAAATATCCGCCTGTGGGCATCTAACCTATGGCAAATTCCTCTCGTCGTTTTGAAAGGCTTGAGGAGCGACTTTTCTGGGGCGCTCGTCTACCACTGGACGTTTGGGATCAATACAGACGTCTTTCGTTCATCGCTATGGAGCAGAGCCGACTCCATTGGCCCTATGTTGCCTTTTGGACTCCCAAGGCGACTAGGAGAAGGAAGTGACGTCAACAACGCAGCAAACAGAGATCGGACGTTTATTGGTGAGGGTCACTAATAAAAATATCTGCAGAAAAAAAAAAAAAAAGTTAGCTTTGTTTTCTTCTGCGGAAATTCGTCATCTCTCACCAGCCAACATCCAATCTGAGTTTGCTGCGTTGTTGACGTCACTTCCTTCTTCCTAGTCGCCGTGGGAGTCCAAAAAGCGCAACATAGAGCCCCAGATTTGGATCTCCATAGCCCAGATTTCGCTCCACCGAAAATTAAAGATGCGTCCGGAAGGAATATTTATATAGCACCTGACTTCGACTTCGCACCACGCGCTCCGACCTGGGATGCGCGAACACACTCTGCCACAAATATATTGTGTTTATTGTTCGGACACCGATCGCCCTGGAGCTAATTGTAATGAAGTATTGACACGGGGATGCTTTGCGGGGAGGGACGTGCCTGACGTCAGGGATCGGCGGACCAACGGCACTCCCTCCCGAACTCCAGCATTCACACGATCGACGGGGAGTCCAGAGGGAGTCTGTGTTATCAGACGGCTTTAGCGGTGGTATTTCCGATAAAAGGTCTCGGTGCGCACTGCCAAAAGTGTAAAAATGAAGGCGTACATGAAGCCGCGATACGCGATTATGGCATCAGGGCTGTTAGATCCATCAAGATCATCTGGTTTGCTAGTTGGACAACATATGATGAATTAGCACAACACGACAAGGAACAGAAAAGCTTCTTGAAGTGGTGTATGCAAGAACAAGAACGTAGAGCCTCAACCAGTTGTATGAGGAGCGGCCTTAGGACGGCATTGATCAATATCGTTAAGTCTTTCGGGTGCCTCGGACGATACACGCACCAGCACAAGCCACAGGTGCGGGTATGCCTGTACCACCACCGGTAGCCCGCTGACAAAAATCAATAAAGTTGCCAGACAGGCGAATAAAATACCGCGAATTGCAAATAGATCCCACGCCAAGGCGGGAACTGCCTGTCCAGCACGAGCAAAAATCTCCCCCATCCTCCTGAGATATGAACGTAAGCGCGGCTTTGCGCTAAGGTGTGATGCTGTTACCACGTGACACGCATCCCTGGATGCAAAGGAAGGAATTTCATTACCCTGTGATTGAATGGTACCGGGGACTTTTGAATCAAATTAGATTGCGTAGGCGTAACTGCTGAAGGCACCGGATATTATAGCCAGGGCATCTGTAGTATCGGATTTTCTCCTGTCTTTTGGCGTCACACACCAAACATGCAGTGCTAAAAGAGTTGCTTGTCCTTTGCCACGAGGTATAAGGCAAGAAATCGGTGTCATTAATGGTCAACTGATTCACTCCTTAGTGCGTTCAAGTTTCCGATTTCGAAAGCTCAGACAAAACAGATGTAAGGCCTTAACCGCTCCTTGTCAAAGCGATCGTTAGGCAGCCAAAAACATCGATTTTGCATCACCACCACCATTCGCAGAATCACGCATATCAGTGAAAGTGACATTCGTGATTATAATATATAATTTTTAATGAATACAGCACGGTTATTAGTTACTTCGTTTTTATTTTCTTTAGTGTGAGATTCATAACATATATTAAAGCCCTCGCGACTGCTTCTCGTGGTTTGTAATATTTTATGTAAGTGCGCTGCGCAACATGCATCTGTGTAGCACTTTAGCTCATATGGTGCAACGTGGCTGTTTTAATGTAGTGCATCTGGTATGTTATGTCCTCCCAACTCGATCATTGTGTGCACGTTATTTATATATCCTTAAGGCTCTCAACCGCAGGAACAGCCTTTTTTAACTCCCAACGAGACATATTTCTAAAACGATGATACAGATAGTCAACTCCTCGATTCGCCTTCACCGACTGGTGCATCAGGGAATAGGCAGAGTGATTCCTTTAGTTGATCTTCAAAGAAATATTTGGCTTATTTCATGATGAAGTTGGCACATTACCGGACATTGAATGCACCCAATGGAAGTTCAGCGCTCACGTACCTGGCCGTTGTGTATGACGAGCACGTGTTCCCCAGGTTTCTCGAGGGGCGTATTGAACTCCAATTTATCGCAGGCTATGGAAGGCTTGCGGTAAGCGGTGAGAGATACACTGGTACTGCGACATGTCCAAGGGAGTATTTCCACGAACATCAGGCTGGAGAAGTTGTCTGTTTGGAAATATGATAAATTATGAAGAATCAGAATCGCATACACATAGAACATTTTCAAAATCCCATCAAGCAACATTGGTAACACACGCGTGTTGTGCACGAAGCCTCAGATTCGATCCGAGTTCTCGCCGAAGGCTGATCCGGCCAGTGCGTCCAATACCTGCCCAGTGAACTTAACCAAACAATGGCTGACTTGAATAGTTGAGTGCAGCAGCTGCTAGATGGCGCGAACATTTGATAAGTATTATATTCTATAACACTGGATTAATGCACCTAACGCTGCCTTGCAGTGGACTACCTCACCTTTCAATTAAATGCTTGAGATCCAGCGCCCCTGCTGTGAGTGCGGCTGCTAGCCTGCAAGCATATACCCAATACTGTCAGTCTGAAGGATAAACATGCCCAGTAGAAATTAAGATATTATAAAATCTGAAAAATACCTGAGTTGATCTCTTTTTGTAGAAGATTTGTTTCTCGGAAGAAAAATTGCCACTGACGTGCTCGACATAGGAAGCCTTGACTTCAGAAATTTTGCAATAGATATTTCTGTAAACTTTAAAACGTCTTGTCAGTTATCAACGTTCTAAACTGTTTGCATAAAAGTCAAAAATTAAATAGACAAAATCGCACAGGAAAGTGGATGTGCTCACCCAGTTTGGATTGCGGGAAGCTCGCTCTACAAGTAGCTTGTGCAGAATTTCTCCGTCGCCACCAGGCTTTTCAAAGTCCTGAACAACCTACCAAAAGAGTGAGAAGTTTAGGATTGCGTTCTCTAGAATATATATTATTTTTCAGAAAAGTGACATGGGAGACACGCTTATGTCTCTTAGAAACAATACATTCATGTCGCTGAAAAAAAGGATAATAAATGACGCCAAAGGAGCATGTCCTTTTTTTTATCCTCGTGTGATATTTTTATCAGGCGGACATCCTCGCTCCTGAAGTTCACTATAGAAAAATATGTTTCTGGGGCAATAAGCAAGCCCATGCAAGTTGGTATCGGAGAAGATGATCGTAACATCTTGCTTGCTTTCCAGATCAGCGAAATCAGTCATCAAACAGGGACATGCCGTACTTCAAATCCTACGGCTCGATCTGCTCGTTTTAAGTTGTTACCTACCGTTATGACCTCGACTACCATGAGTATGGCCAAGCCTTTCATAAAAGCGTCTGAAGCACATGATAGAAGTGTCTGGAGCAAATTAACGCCTCGTTCTTGGCCCGCGATAGCCACCTGCAACTCTTACGGGTAGCTCTCGTGTACAACCCTATTAATTGTTGAGAACTTCTGCACTAGCCTGAGAAATGCAGACTACATGTCACCTAAGCGTAACTACCGGGCTGTCCAAGCAGGACTTGCTTTTTCCTGTGCGCGGCATTTGCTCGGTGGAAGGGGTGGTTTTTATCCGCTTCCGTTTTGCTTTGGGGTCGTTTTTGCAAAGTGTAAAATCACCCTTCAGTAGCCTTCTTGCACAAAGCGTTGGAGCGTACTTATGGCGGAGAGAAGGCCATCTTTACCCGTGTTGCGGAATGGGCACCCCCATTCTATTCTAATTCCATTCCGGGGAATTAGAGTTTTCGATAATTAAATTCCTTTCAACTCCAAGGAATGGGGACGCTGGGCCCATTCGCACTTCTGGAATGGCTGAATCGTTCCATTCCATTCCTCTAATTCCTAAACGTAAAAAACGGCACTTGACAGCTACATTGTGTTCCAGGGTTGGGCAGAAATACTCAAAAATGTATTTGGAAATACAAATACTGGGATAGATGAAAGTAGTAGCTAAAATACTGATACTCAAATATATGTCTAAAAATGTATCGCGATATGTATCGTAAATACATTTTAAAAAGAGGCAAAACGTCTTTGGAAATACAAGTACAGGAATACATTTTAGGAGGGCAGAAATACAAATACTGATAATGCAATACATTTTTCAAATTTCGTTGAGACGGCAACTGAGATGACGCTTGAAGTTTGAAGTCGAAGTTTTGTATCCCGAAATTACTTTCCCGCAGGCATGGCACTTCGCCTTGAATGTAGTGGTTCCGGACGAAGAGGAGTCTTCAATGAGCTCACAAAACGTTCCATCAAGGATTGATCGCGGTCCCTTCCCTGACATCCTGTCTGCCTGACGAGTTATGCGAAAAGACTACGACCTCTAAATAAATTCCATGTCACCCTAAATTCAATCAAAACATCACCCCTCCCCTGTCCAATAAGGGCGCCCCTGTCAACATTGATCACATGAACATGAAACTTTATTACGCTGCTGTATGAAAGGACTATACGTACTTTCGTTGTAGGTGACCTCGTTGAAGATCGTTCAGGCAGTAGCATTTGGAATTTTACAGAATAGTGGACCACCTGAAGCATCCTGGAGCACATATCTTATCTTCTTTTACGGTTGAAATATCGACACGGTGGCATCCTTGTTGTGACGGTCCTTCATGCCGACCTTCTGCCTCCAAGGCATGAATGGCAGTCCTCAAGTTTCGCCTAGCATCGTCCAAACAGAGACCTCGTTGCGACCTGGGATGGCCGGCACAGCTGCGAGCTCTCCGAGAAACGGCGCGCTCGAGACGAGATATAGGTGTACCAAGTCTGGGTCGGCACAGCGAGACCAAGTCTGGCCTCCTTCCTGGTTATCGGATCACCAGAGCAGTGGGTCACGTTCACACCGACTGATGACGTACCCTTGAGCCGTGCAATATTACGGGCGGAGACGCATTTCGGGTAAGTGTTGAACTTCACTGCGTGAGTCATCCTACCTACGATTTCAAGTCAACCACCGCCAGACTCGTGTTGCAATGGACTGTGACTCAGCTACTCGGCCACAGGCCCAAGCAACACTTCCTTTGATTTCCGGATTCTCAAGGCTCTAACTAACTAGCAGCGGGCATTGGATGCCAGTAAACAAGGACTCATGAAATCCCTACCTAGGGACCTGCGGTAGAAGATGCTCCGACTCAACTCTGGCACGCGACCTGTTTCAAGACCCGACTACGCAACATTTCTGAGAAGAAAAAAATAATTTGGAAAATCGGAAGGAACCTTGGTCAGCATAGTAATAATGCATCAGCATCTTCTTGACCCTGGTGCCCTCAAAAGTAAAAAAAAAAAGCATTGGGACTTGTACTTTGTTTTTTGAAGGGGGATGTGGGGGTGGGGGGGGGGGAGAGGGAGGGGGGTATTTCTCAAGAAATATAACAAAATACATTTCATCCTGATTGTAGAGATAAAACGAAGCATTCCAAATGTATTTCGATACAGGAATACAAACACTGGTTAAAAAATGTATTGCAATACAGAAATACAAATACGAGATGTATTGCTAAAATACTATCGCGATACAAATGTATCGCGATACTGCCCAACCCTGTAATGTGTTGCCGGCACAAGCAGCATAAAGCTGACATTATCAAACGCATAAACAATTGCAAAAAATGCTAAATGCCTCAAAAAAGCACTGATTGTACTAAGCTCACGGTGCTGGATTCCCTGGGGTGACTTGTAGTGTCCGCAGCGGTCCATCGCAAGGTGAAACAAATTATGCAGAGACTAAAGTCAAAATAAATAAGCAGGAATCCACTAGCTTCTTCTAATCCTAACCCACTTGAATGTAAAACATACGAAACACAGAAAACAAGCATCGAAACAAAGAGCAAGTAGAAGGCAAACTTGCACGTAAAAATGCAATGTAAAAAAAACAAGCGTCGGAGCAAAGCGCAAGAGGAAAAGAGAGAAGTGAATTTCGCTTTGTTTTGATGCCGAATCAAACCCACATTTCGCACTTCAAAGGAGTGCGCGCGAATGAGCGTGGAAGGTAGCAGGGTTAGCCACCTTCTAAAAATCAGCAGAACCCATCCTTTGGGAATGATTATCTACGTTAATGCGAATAGCATCAAACGGTGCGGAGTTATCCGCGTTCGTCAGGTGGCCGGCACACTCTAGATACGCCAGCCCACTCTTGAGGCGATTCTGAATTTGTTGACACTTTCACAGCCCTGCGCACGATCTCCGCAGCCCAGCACGTGCGTTTGTGTCACTTAGGAAGGCGAGCAAAGCACGCGCCATACGCACAAACACTCAAAATGGTACCGACCAGACTTTCTGGCGTCTCAGCTAGTCTCAACCAACGGTACTCTAAACGGTTGTTTATATCTTTACCATAGGACGCGCTTTACAGCGCTGTCACAGCTACCGGTGCGCGCGCGTTCCATGCACGAGGGCTCATTCCGCTCTCGTGAGGCTGAGCACGGCCGCTAGCATCACCCTCTCCCGCGCGCGGGAGAGGGTGATGCTAGCGGCCGTGCTCAGCCTCACGAGAGCGGAATGAGCCCTCGTGCATGGAACGCGCGCGCACCGGTAGCTGTGACAGCGCTGTAAAGCGCGTCCTATGGTAAAGATATAAACAACCGTTTAGAGTGCGTTGAATGACTGCCTTCGTAGCTCTGTGGTTAGCACGTCTGCCTGCTGATCAAAGGGTCCACGGTTCGAATCCCAGCCGGCGCCGGTCTCTTTTATTTATTTATCGACCCGCAGCGTAAGAGGTTAGATAGCCAGATAGATACATAGACGAAAAGTGCGTGAAGTAGCCGAAGAATGCTATTCGCATTAAAACGCTCCTCGAACTATAAGAAACCAATAACTTGTCATCTTTCGACGGCGCGCGTGTCAAGGAGCTCTCAGAGCTCTGCGATCTCAGTCTGTGCGCGCGGCTACCTTCGTTTCTTTTGCTTGGTCCTTGGTTTCTTGTTTGGCTCTCGTGTAACACCAGTGAAGCCCGCAGCCAGCGTCCTGCGCGTCGTGTGAAAGCTCCCCCCCCCCTCTCTGCTCTTTGCTTTGACGCTTGTTTTTTGTATTGCATTTGTTTTGCGTGTAAGTCTGTTACGGCTCCACGCGGGCTAGCAGTTTCCCGCTTATTTTATTTCTCAGCAACTGACTAGCTGACTGGCTCGGTTTAGCTAAACGTCCCCCCACCCCAAAAAAAAAAAAATGGAACCGGGCTCATTTTATTCCTTTTCCATTCCGGGCAAAAGACACCTAATCCCATTCTCATTCCATTCCCCTCAACATTGCCGCCATTCCATTCCCATTCCATTCCGGGGTCTCGAAAATGCGGAAGGATTCCGGAATCATTCCAACTCCGGAGTGGCAACTCCGCAACACTGCGCTCTACTCGCACAATCTTTTGGCTTGTAAGGCCTTCCGTTGATGTTGTCAGTGTCCAACCTCCCGAAAAGAAGAAAGGCCAGAAATCAACAGCGAGAAGGTGGCAAGGAAAGTCGTACTGCGCCGTATTGTTTGCGTGGTCGATGTCCTCGGTGAAAACGGACGCAAGCACCAAATCGTTCGTGTTTATTTTTTTCGTTTTTTTTTTCAGTCGAGCACGCGGTTGATTGTGCACTGCAGCAAGTCCATCCGGCATGGAAAGCCCTTAAAGGGACATTAAACTTCTAAAAAAATATTTTAAATGTCTAGATGAGATGACTATTAAATATATACCCTGAAAAAAAAACTATTTACGACGCTAGGCGCAATTTCGATTGAGTTCCCTCCCACTGTCGGCCACGCGCACAAACAGTGGCCCCACCCATTACTACTGGATTGGTTTAGCTGCTCGGCTGAAAACGTTCGCAAGTCTAATGTCTCCCTGTCGTGAAGCCCCGTGCGTCTATTCTGCCGTCTGACACATGTTGCTGGTCGCGCGAGCAGACGCGCGGCAGATTACTTCGTCGTCTTCTACTGGAACCTACCACCTGGAACGCCCGCAAAAAGCTGGCCATGAATGCGGCGCGTCCGCGTCTGCCATCGCTTGCGTCCCTCTGCCGTTTAACCTCAGAAGGGCACCGGGGAGGTTATGGTGTCATTGTGAAAATACTTTTCTAAACCCTATGTCGCGCACGCAATACACAACCATGAAGCGGCGCTCTACGGTTCCAGCATGCACGCGGAACGGTCTAATAGCAGCTTCTTCTGCGTCTGCGCGTGCAAACAGTAAAAGTCGACCGAAAGAAATAAACGGAGAAGAATATAAATAAATATGTCGGCCTTTCATATTTTTTCTTCTTATTGTTTTCTTAAATAGTGTTCGAGAGCATGTTGAGTGGGCGTCATGACACGCGATAAAACGCGACAAAAATATTCGCTTTAGCAAGCCACGGGCACTGCTTAAAACTTGAGACCTACAGGACTTCGGAAAGCAAAATGACGGAAACATACCTTAAAAACCCTGATGCGAGGCGAACACCCCATATCCTGTCACCTTGAGTCACCTTGTGGCCACCAGAAAAGCTCCAATATTGCTTCTCTAATGGCGGTGATAGAAGATCATGCCCGGCTTAACCACGCACGCTCCATTTCGTGATTCGAAAATGATGTAAATGGACAACCAACTTTTCCCCCTTTTCTCTATGCTTTCGAAGACGTCCGCTTTTTCTGGTTTTGATAAGTTGTGTATTGCCGCCATTAGAGCGTCGGGTTGGCTTTGAACAGGGTGGGTAGACTGACTCTCGGAAAGGGTCTATTGGCCCGCGGATTCTTACCTGTGTAGGCTACCTTGCAGTGCTGATACTATTGCCGGAAGCAGGACGTTCGCATAATTCTCAGTGTAGCGGGGCCGCGTTTACGAGAACCGACACATTTATTCAGCAGCAGACGGTGTAAGCGAACAATTCAAGCCAGGTCTGCCGAAATAGTGCACGTGGCTCGCTAGGCTTACGCTAGAGCCACTAAATGAGCTGCTCTTAGAGTATCGGCACTCTGTTCCTTGACATTGTTGTGGGCGCCGCCATTTCGGTGCTTGAGCAGGGCGGACACAACTGTCGATCGTTATTATTCAAAAGTGCGACTTCCTCAGCGTTTGATTCGGTGTTAAGAAGCTCATTAAATTTTGCTTTGCTCTGTCGCGAACGGTTTAAACATTTTTGGAGGACGGAAAAGCGTTTCCTGTGATTTCAGATAAATCTTCAGATAACTGGCGACCATAACTTTAAGCCACAATATGGGCAAGTGTCGTTACTCTGAAGCATAGCTTATTTAGTGGCACTAGCTTACGCCATTCCCCTTGCAGAAACAACCACCCCCACAGCGCTTCCGAAAGCGTCCACATACGACACTCGTTTACCGCAAACTACATCGGTTGTGATTATGCTGTGAATATGTCGATGAACGAAGAACTACTCGGACTCATGTAAATAAAACTGTTGAATGAGTTACGCGGTGTCAGAATCTGCTCGACGTAGACGACGGCAGCCATCTTTGTAATTGTTTGAAAAGCAGCAAAAAAACAATCTCGCGATATTTTCGACAAAAAGAAGATTATCTACACGGTAAAACTATGGTGGCTGGACGGGAAAGTGTGACGGGCGCCGTATGAGCGCAATGATAAAGAGGAGCCCGACACGCGATGAAAATATCTGGAGAGCCTAGATTGTATAGAGCGTTCATTTAGAACCATAATGAGAGTTTGGAATTTAATTTCTGACGCCACCGGAGAACGTTGGTCGCAAGTGCATGACGCTGCCTTTTCGAGTGTCGACGAGGAAAGCAGGCGGAGAGGCTAAGACACTCGAATACGACCAACGCGGTCATCACCTCCTTGGAGCTCGTATCACAAACACGGCCACATACACCATGTGGCTTCCATCGATCAGTTGGAAACTCTATGTAATCTAGGCTCTCTCAAAATTTTTCCGCCCGCTTAACTCGCCTGCTGGCTGCAGCGCCCCTAGTGGTCCCCAAAATGTCTTGCGGACATTTCAACGCGGGATTCATGCTCACGACCCATTTCACAGAGTGAACGTGTGCAATTCATGTAGTCACAGAAACCTGAGTCAAAATATCAAGAAGCTATGTGAACTTTCAACACACCTTGTTGCCCGCAGCGCGAATTTTGCGGTGAAAATCTTCGCCACTGCAAGGGCGCTGCAGTTCTACAGGTGAGTCGCTTTCATCGGTACACTGTGTAGCAATTCGCTCCCCGCTCCAGCGCACTTTCCTCCCAGCGACCATAGTAAAGTAGCACACAAAACAAACACGGAGGAAGAGACAGGACATGTAGAGAAACAGAGCGCTGACACCCAACTCATATTTTTTAAAGATGAGAAAAAAAATTGAAAATTTAACCCAAGTAAAATTAAAGAAAAAAGTGAAATACTATATGCTAGGTATGATTCGCTTGAGCGAGAAGAGAAAGAGAAGAAAAACATAGGAAATAAAAGAATAAAACAAATAAATAAAATGTCACTTTGTTGACTCCAGGCCGGCCAAAATTACTCGCCGTTTGCGTCTACTAGGAAAGCCACCTCCTTCGCACTCAATGTCAGACAGGCATGGCTCACACATTGCTGGCTTATTTCTTTTAAGGCTTCAAAGATCGTTCGAGTGGTCCGACCTTGATATTTACCAAATATAGCTGTGTCCCAAAAGGTCGGTGCGCACTGCCTGGATGGACAGTGTGGTGGGCAGGTGCCTTCCTACGGTGGCGTGAAGGATATTAAAGTGTGCTCATAGCCGGCCGTTGTTGCATCTTTCAGTCGGTCCTATGAAGCAACGGCCACACGTTAGGGGGATGCTACTAACTGATTCTTTCGTGCAGGAAACTAACACTTTCTTCTGCTTCGTGTGGAATGCGGTTCGGAAACTATTACCAAATACTGCGCCAGCCTTTGGACATATCTTAGATAACCTTTGATGAAGGGCATAAAACAATATTGGAACATCATTCTTGTTGGCTATTGTTTCCAATTTGGGGACAGTTTATGCAGCTACGGGACTACTACCGGGCGCTTTATTGTATGTTTTGTCAGGTGCTGCTATACCTTTTAAACTTTTTCAACAAGGACCCCAAAACCTCTATGATAACTTCCTGGGGAAAACCAGATGACTAAAGGAATTCTACAGAGATTTCCAACTTTCTTTAACAGCGTGGTAACAGGACTTTGCCAGGGCTGAGCCTAGAATAGATATGGCCATTCCCCTTTTCACAAACTTAGAATGAGAGGGTCTGTAAGGCAGTATATGCCTTTCTTTGACCCGGAAGGAAGGGACCAGCATAGGTGATTGGCTTGGGTTGACAACCTGAGATTCATAAATCGCAGGGTTCCGAACTTGTTCTGCTCAGTCGTAAATTTTAAACCTGTCCCGCACCTATCAAAGGTTTCGAAAACTTGGTTTATAAAATTACTCTTCGCGCCTGCGCTAGGATGGTGTAAAAACATTCGTGCCCGGAACCGGAGAACATTTTATTTCCAATCAAACAACATACCAAGCCGCCCAGTGGCGGCACAGTGTTCCCTGAGGCTATCTCCTACACGAGGGTTGCGCCCTCTACATCTCCCCCCCCCCCCATAATGCACGGCACCCAAGCACCACACTGCACCGCACAAAAGGTTCAACCTCTGGGGACACACCAGCCGCCTGCAACGCCTGGTTCTTTGTACAGGAGTGGTACCGGAGTCGTGTTCATTACGCCGAATGTTGAGACCTGTAGGCGAAGGTGGCTGTTGAAGTTGAACCGATCCTAGAGCTGCAGGTGCAAGTGGTTGTCAAGATGAAGTCCGTTCCTGCGCTGCAGGTGCCGTCGGTTCTTGAGTAGAAGCCAGTCCTTGGGCCTTTTCTCTTGCGGTTACGTCTTCATTGCCTGTCCTGAATAACACCAAGTTTCTCCGGTTGCGCTGCCAGATTGCTCCCTCCTCAGTTTCCACCATGTTGTACGACCTAGGGCGTTGCGCTGAATTGAGGACAGCAGCCTGTACCCGTTCTGGACGAACCCAGGCGCGGGTACCGTCTTCGAGTGGCGAAAGGTTTCTAGCCTGAAGGTGGCGATCGAAGTCAACGGCTTACAGACTCTTGAGCTTCGCGTTTTGGGTGGTCACCTCCTCCTGCGGTTTGCTACTTGGCACCAGCAAGCTCCCTCCTTGGGAAGTCGAGTGCGGATTTGGAACTCATCAACAATTGTGTCGGACTGAATCTCGAGGGTCCGGGGGTATCTCGGTAGTTAAGCAAAGCCAGGCTCAGATCGTGCGCCTTGCCTAGCAAGTTTTGCACCGTGCGCGCCATGCAATCTACCTTCCCATTCACCAGTGGGACGTTGGGACATCTTCTCTGGTGTGGAATTCCGTAAGATACCATGAGCCGAGCAAACTCGTGGGACCGGAAGGATTATCCGTTATCTGAATGCCGAGGAGATGGGATGCCGGCACGAGCGAAAATGCTCTTGAGTACTTCGATGACATGCCCAGCTGGTTCAGAGTTCAGTGAGAAATCTTCCCGGGTAACTGGTATAATAGTCGACAACGAAGAGGCAAGTCTGTTGGTTCAGGTGGAAGAAGTCAGCGACTAGAAAGTCCCAAAGAATACTTGGAAGCTGCGTGCTCAGAAGTGGCTCTGCTGAATTTTCTCGGAACGATGTTTGTGTTCACATTGTGCCACAAGATTTACTATGTCAGTACTGATACTTGGCCACCATAACAATTCCCGGTCCGAAACCTTGCGTCGGTAATGCGCTGGTGACCATCATGAATCACAGCCAGAGCTGTCGCACGTTGCACTCTTGGTGCCACGATTCGAGTGCCTTTTAGTAGTAAACCATCGCGGTTCGTCCAGCACGCTTGCATACCTCGTCAGGTGAAGCGGTAACCTCGACTTCGGAGGTAACCCGTTGTGGCACATCGAGGTTAGAGCGCGACACTCCCCATCGTTTGCTTGAGCAGTTCGAAGGTCCTCCAGCTGTAGGAATGCTGCTTCTGGTGAACTCTAGAGAACTTCCGCAGCAAACACTTCGATCGTGTCTAGAGGCCGAGACGGATCGGCAGGTTACGTGGCGACGCGATACAGGGTGTCCGCTATTGGAAAAAGCTTCCGAGGGACGTACGCCATCGTGAACTAATGCCGCATCACCTTCAGTTGAAGGCGCTTGATGCATGAAGGTACCACGTCCAAGTCCATCTTGCCAAACAGTGAAACCAATAGCAGGTGATCTGCCTCAACGTCAAAAAACAACCCACGGAGGAAATCGTTGAACCGTTGAATTGCGATACAGCTGCCAGAGCTTCCTTCTCCGTTCAGCTGTATCGTAGATCAGTCGCTGTAAGGGACTGCGAAGCGAAAAAACCGGTCTTCTTTCGCCGGCAACTTAAGTATGGAGAGGGATTGCCCTCAAGCCGAATGAACTGGCATCTACTGACGAGTGTTGGGTATGTCGAATGATACTTCGCCCTAGAGCGGTCCGAGACGAGCATCAGCTTGTGCTTGGTGAACGCTGTTTCTTGTTCGTGGGACCAGTTCCACGCAGCATTTTTGCCGAGGAGCGCTCTGATGGGAGCTGCAAAGCCCGATGCATACGGAAGGAAGCGCATGAGGTGGTTCACCACGACAAGAAGGCACGCTCATCTCTTTGATCGCTTAGAGTTTGCTTAGGTCAGGAGGGATACTTCTTGCAGATAATAACACACCCAAGAAGGAAACTCTGTTCTGGCGGAGGCAGCATTTCGTCTCGTTCAAGGTGATGCCTGCCCGGGATAGTCGCATCAGGACTTGCTGCAGGTGGGAGTCCGGTTCCTCGAGAGTGCGTCCGAAGACGAGTATGTCGTCTATCATGCACACAGTGCCTTCCAGGCCTTCCAAATCCTGGACATCTGCTTCTGGAAAAATTCCGGCGCCAAGGTGATGCCGAAGGGCTTCCGACAGAAGCATTAGAGTCCGAAACGTGTGATAAACGTGGCAAGCTCTTGCGTTTCTTCCGCCAACTTTATTTGGTAAAGCCTGATTTAGCATCCAACTTGGAAAACTCCGCTGCATCTACCAGCAGGCCAAGGTTCTGGTCGACCGTTTGAAGGACGTGGCGTTTACGCAGGAACACCCCGTTGACTTCGTAAGGTCCAAACACAGCCTGCGGCCACCGGTGGCCACGGGGACGACCACCAGACCGGCGCACCATGGCGTTGTCATATCAACTCGACGAATGACACCTTCTTGTTCCATTTTCTTCAGTTCCTTACGGACGACCTCTCACAATGGGATGGGGAGGCGCCTTTCCAAGCCAAGAGAAAATGGAACAACGTCTGGCTGGAGGCGAGTCTCATATTCTCGAGAGAGAGATCCGAGGCCATCACACACTCTGTCACAAGTCTGAGAAGAGACTTTGACGTCAGAAAGGTCGTTTGCTCTCAATGAGACCCCGCCGACGAACTTGACAACTTTAAGTGCTTGAATAGCTGTAAAGCCTAAAAGAGTCATGGGAGGGATTATACCACGTATAGTTTTTTGCTGATTTGACTTTCCTCTCCACAGTTAAGTGGCCATGGAGGACCCGAGAACGTCGGGTGGCTGCTGCCCTGGCCCAAAGAGAATGTTGTCGATCTTATCGAGAGATGGCGCCAAGTTGGGGAAGATGCTCGAGACAGCTGAAACTTCGTCTCCCGAGTCAACATTGAACACTTCCGTGTAGTCGTTAACAGTGACCTCTACGAACCTGCCTTGGTCCGAGTGGCGAATGGTGTACAGTCTCAGCTCTGCCACCTGGGTCGACCGTTTCTTCCGGGAACAACAGACGTCCACCTGGGTCGACCGTTTCTTCCGGGAACAACAGACGTCCACCTGGGTCGACCGTTTCTTCCGTGAACGACAGACGTCCTCAAAATGGTCTTTTTCTTGCAGTGGCTGCACAACGAGTTGCGTGTGGGGCATTCCGAGCGAGCGTGTGAAGCGCGGCCGCAGTAGTTGCACGAGCTAGAGCTTGGGCTGCGCTTATCGCGTATCTGAGTTGTAGCTTGACGCGTCCTGCTTGTGGCTGTCGAGACTTGGCAGCAGCGAGGCTCGCCGGTCGAGACTGTGTGTCGTGGCCTGCGAGCTGGCCTCTCTGCTTTCGGGCGTTTTCTGCTTGTCTCGCCTGTATCCATGCCTTTGAGGGTCAACTTCGGGCTGCGGCAGGGCTGGTCGGCGAGGCGAGCGTCACGTAAGCCTACGATGAAGTGGTCGTCGACGAAGTGGTCAATGGCCTCGGGTGACGGGTAGTGGCATCTCTTGCAGAGCTTACAGAGTATCTGTCAGCCGTCTCCCCCGGCTGCTGGAAGCGCCGATCAAACTGCACCGACTTCTACACCTCGTTGAAGGGGTGGACGAAACGGGCCATAAACTTCTCAACGACCACCTTGTCGTCGTTAGGAGCATCGCCCAGGCCGAACGCGCAATAAGACGAGCTTCCGTCCCATGCAATAAAGAGTGTGTAAACCTGATTTTTGTCGACGCCTGTCGAAGACCGGAAGCAAAAGCGTAGTCCTTGAAAATGCTTAGCCACGTGGGCCAGGAGCCGGCGTTCTCGAAGTTGAAGCGGACTGCCTGATGCAGAGAAAGGCCCTGCCATGAATGCTTGGCGCCGTCTCCTTCTTCGTTAGGCATTACAGCGAGCAGTGCGGCGCCGAGCAGGAACACGGCGTTCGAAAGCCCTGCGACGGGCGAGCGCACAACGCAGTTTGGACGAAAGCGGTTCCTGTAAGGGCAATACTTACTTCGTTAGACATAACGGCGAGGAGCATGGGGGCAGACGACGCAGTTGAGGCTGTAGACCGTGCGGGAGAGCAGCAGGTGGAGAGCGAGTTATGCAGTAGTGCCAGTAGTGCTAGTGGTAGCAGAGAATGCGAGCGTAGTTCCTGACACAATGTAGATACTTTCGTGCCCAGAACCAGAGAACAATATATTTCCAGAAAACAACATACCAAGCCGCCCAGCGGCGGCACGAGGCTTGCCTGCGGCTATCTCACACACGAGGGATGCGCCCTCTGCTTATGAGACCCTGCAATTTTTCGTATCCCTCCTTATGAGTACAAGCTAATCACCTATACCTGCCATTGTTTCCGCGGCCAAAGAAAGGCACACTGCTTTAAGCATCCTCTTTATCTAAGCTTGTCAAAAGGGGCACCGCTACCTTCGTTCTTGGCTCAGCCCTGGCAAAAGTCCTGTTATCATGGTGTTAAGGAAAGTTGTAAATCTCGATTTGTACGGCTTGAGGCATGTTGTTTACACCAGGCAGTTCTTAGAGGTTATGGGGCCCTTGTTAAAGAAAGTTAAAGGGTATAGCATCATAAAAAAACTTGCAAAAAAGCGCCCAGTAATAGTCCCATACCTCCATAAACTGTCTCACAATTTGAAACAAGTAGCCAACACGTATGGTGTTCCCGTACAGTTATCTGCCCCTCAAACTTTAGCTAAGATATGTGCAAAGGTTGGCTTCGTATTTGCCAAACGTTCAGGATCCGCACGCCTCATTAAACAGAAGAACAGGTTTGTTTCCTGCAGGGAAGGGGTAGTTTATTACATCTCCCTAGCGTGTGGCGGTTGCTATATAGGACAGGCTGAAGGGCGCATCAACGACCGGCTTAGGGAACATTTTTTCCTTCACGCCACCGTAAGACACCTGGTTGCACCCTCTCTCTCTCCTGCCACTGCACACCTACTTTTTGTGACACATTTACACTCGGGACATATCAAGAACGGACTATTCGATAGCATTTTGAGACCTTTAAATTAACTAAAATTGGACAGCAATGCGTGAGCCATCCCTCTCGAAAGTTGAGTGCAAAGAAGGTGACCTTCTTAGCGAACGCGAACGGCGACTCATTTTGGCCGGCTTGGAGTCAACAAAGTGCTTATATAGTTATTTTCTTTCTTTTAGAGTGCAGCTCTTAGGCGCCCGTTTCCGGCCTGAGCGGCGTCGGCGTCGCCATCGGCGTCGGCGTAACCGCAAGGTCACGTGACCCCCTAAGGTCACGTACCCCCAGGCTATTAGGCCCCCTAGTCACGTGACCCCCCTGCCACGTGACCCTCCGGGAGGTCACGTGACCCCCGGCCACGTGACTCCCTCCGAGGTCGCGTGACCCCCGAGGTCACGGGACCACCCAGGTCACGTGGATTCCAGGTCACGTGACCCCCAAATCACGTGACCGCCCCGAGATCACGTGACCCCCCCCGGTCACGTGAACCCCCCTCCGCGCCTTCCCCCCTCATCAAGAGCTGCGCTCTAATTCGGCGTTACAAAGAGTTGTAAACGGCTTTCATTTTTTAGTCTCTCTTTTAGGGCTTTTTCTTCCCTATCATTTCTAGCACAAGTACTGCATGCCTACGTTATAATATTTTTTTTCTTAATTTTCCTTTTCTTCTTTGCTTTCACGTGGGGTTAATTTTGACGCTTCTTTTTCTCCTCTTTATAAATAAATTAGTTAGAAAATGGTGCTTTTTCATTCTACCTGCCCTCTCCCTTTCTGCGGGTTCTGTCAATACCACGTAGAATACAAGGCCTGCGCGTTTCTTCCTCTAAACCACATCACTAGTAGATGCCCTCCGTGCCCCTTATGTAGCCCGGATGAGCACCATCGTCTGCTACATGTTCTGTGACCTCGTCTGCTCCTTCGCCTGCTTCAGTGGTTTTTGTAACAGGTAATGAAACATATGCTCACGGCGAGTGCCTATTGCTATTGCAGACGAGGAAGTAAGTCGTTTACGTGAAGCGTCGTATGCATTAGTGAAGGCCTGTTCACACATGCAGCGGAGCGCTACCAGCGTAGCGCTAACCTCGCGCTAAGCGCGTGCTGACGGCAGCGTTCACCAGCTTTGTATCTCACCGTCAAAACTGTTCCTCATGTGCGTACGTTCATGCAGCCTAGAACTTAGTCTGCCTCAACGGGGGACAAGTCTCCCAGATGTAGATAAGTAATTTAGCCAGTGCAGTACGAACCACTAGCTGGGGTGTTTAACGCGCACCACGCAGTGGTAGTACACGACCGCATACTGACACGATGCTCATCCGGATTGAAACGGAAAGGGGTGGGGATTAAACCCAGGATCCCTGCGTTCTGCAGCACAAGCTTTGGCTCCATGTGCTCTCAGCTGGAGTGCGCTAGAGCCACTAAATAAGCTACGCTTCAGAGTAACGACACTTGGCCATATTGTGGCTTAAAATCATGGTTGCCAGTTGTCTGAAGCTTTATCTGAAATCTCAGGAAACATGGTTCCGTCCTCCACAAAAGTTTAAACAGTCCGCGACAGAGGAAAGCAATATTACATGAGCTTCCTAACACCGAATCAAATGCTGAGGAAGTCGCACTTTTGAATCATGACGATCTGCAGTTGCGTCTGCTCTGCACAACCCCCAATATGGCGGCGCCCACAACAATGTCAGGGAACGGAGTGCCGATACTCTAAGCGCAGCTCATTTAGTGGCTCTAGGGTGCGCTACCCACTCCACCACCGATACCCCCTAGACTAGACCTACAACATGGTATGCACCATATTTCGTTCGTTTTTTGGCCGATATGGCCTAAACTAAATGTTCAGCTAGCTGTGCTACAAAAAAAAAAAAAAGTTCGCTTAATTCTGTTGATTTACTGACGTGTGTGTTTTTATTGATTTGCTTTGAAGTAAAAATATAAAATCCCCAGCCAGGATCTAGGCAAAGCGCTTGCACATGCTTTAGGTGGAAGAAACACATTCTTCCACCATGCACATGCTCCAAAGTGAAATGTTGGGATGACTATTTTCTCAGTCTCGCTTGAATACGTTACATAAAATGCGAAGGCGAGTAACTATTCCGTTCATACATCACTGTTCTTTTACGCTTAAGACGGCACATCTGTGCTTCGTATTGTGTGGATGTTCCCGAGATTTACGGTCGCACCTCGACAGCTTAACAGGGTCCCTATGCACCATATGAAGCATGATTGGCCCGGTAACTAACTATTACACCACGAGGTAAACAATGGCAACGTAGGGGGATCCAGTGCAGTACAACCGCTATCCTTGGGTATTTAACGTGATAATGCATGAGTGAAAATACCTTACTGCTGTGCGAAGGGATGCAAGCCAAATGTCCACAGGTGTCATAACCACAATATAAGTGTTTGCCTTTCAGATGAATGAACCACTAATGCCGCAGTGCTTGCAAGCCCTTCCGAAGGACAGTGCTGCGTCCTAACACTCAGAGGTGCGCACGAACATAGCCTCTTTTATACTGAAAATGCCTGCCCACTGGTTGCTTTGTCGTCGCCGTGCCTACTTCACATATTCGCTGCTAGGGGCGCCAAAACTCCATAAAGAAATGCAGACGACGCTTATCCGCTGCATGCTGGAACGGTTCACAGTAGCTAGCGTAAGCTACGTTATAACGTTAAGGTACGTTATAACGTAAGTTATACCTATTAGGTTTCGCGGTAACGTGACCTTACATAATCAAATATATCACTTGATCAAGCAACTTTTTTGTTGCACGAGTAACTTTTTCGGCATCGAGCACCCCAACGACGGCTCCCGAAATACATTTTTAGGGTTTTATTAGTGGAATCTGATTAATAATATTCGCTCACAGTGTCTTGCAAGAGATCTCGGATGTGCTGGGAAAGTAAACTCTGATCATCTAAAGAACTTGTATCAGCAACAAAGCAATAGTCTTGCAAAACCAGTTCGTTTTCTGTTGAGGAAATATGTCTTCCCTAGCAACCTGGAGAAGATGAACGTGCAAAGGGCAGTAGAAGTCTTCTCATCGTAGGTGACTGCAGCATTGCAGTTTATGCGACAACAAGATGGCCACTTATGTAGCATATGTTACGGAAGCGTTGGTTCCACGGTGGAATTTATACACAATGCTCACAAGTGGTTCCTCTTAATGGATGCGAGAAACTGCACACAACATATTCACCAAAACCTTCCCGACAGCCAACCATTCAATTCTGTAGACGATACCCACCTTACTTAGCTCGATACAACATTCGTGAAGTACCTGCAAGATATGGAGTCACGAAGATTCTCAAAAGACTTCCTCACGCGTGAAACCTTCGAAGGCTTGCTGATGACTACTGCCTCCAATGTGGAGTGCATCCGCTATCTACTGACGAAACAAAACTTCAGGTTCGTTTGACGGGGAAATTCTCTTCTGACCCCATAAAATCGTCCTCAGGGTGGCTTCAAAGCTCTGCTGGCAGCAACGACCAGATGCACAAGAGGGCTGCCGTTTCTGGCCTGGAGAGAATATTGAAGACAGGAATAATCTCTGCCACCAAGATCAGCAACGTGCCGCACTCGTCGAGCTGTCAAGCACTCCCTCTATCTGCAAACAGGAGCGCAGGACTGGCCAAAGCAAATGCTTTCCCCAAGGAAGGAAAGGCTGTCCTTGAAGCTGACTTGTCGTGAACACACTACATCCTTTTCACCCCTGGTATATCGGCCATCTCTATGGCAGGTGGATACTTGGCATGGGTGGTGAAGGTAAATGTCAGCTGCAGTGACTGCTTCCTGCTGGTCATTAAGGTCATGGTCATTCCTACTGGTCTATGGCTTTCATTGATTCTCTCATCAGGCACCAGGACAGGGGAGGACTATACTATCCATCAGAGAAGGTACTGAGGGTGTTGTATGCACTGAAGAACTTCGTAAAGGTTTTACTAAAAAAACGAAATAGGCTGAAGAAGCTTATGCATGCAGCTGTTGAGACTGCGGTGGATAGAACTATGCACCATGGAACTGCGAAAACGCAAAGGCAGAGAAAGATGTAAACCGTTTGAAATATTTTCTGCAAATTCTGTGTAAAAAGATTTCAGGCCATTTTTCACAAACTACTCGGCATCCGTGACTGAGAAGCATGACCTCAAGATCTTCTTCAACAAGCCACTATATAAAGAGTCGTTAAAGCTCTAGAACTGCATCCGTGAAAAAAAGTGCGGGCCAAAAGAAACTGCTCAAAAACATTGAGAGGCTGTGCGCTCGAAAAAGAATTGAAAATGTATCTCAAGATTCCCGGTCAGAGTGCTGCCGACGGCTTCCAAGGTTTTCGGTCAGCGGGGACTCGTTTCCGGTCCCGAGCAAAACCACATGACTGCCGCATGTGGCCGGCGGGCAGTATGTTTTTCGGCTCTGCTCCAGGAGCAATAAAAAACGCTAAGTTGTCGCTGTTCCAACGTCGTGAAAATCCGCCAGCTTGTCTGTCTCCTTTTAATTTGCATTGACTATTTCTGTTGTCGCTATGACAAGCACCAGAGGTGTGGTAACAATTCCACAAAGAAACAAAACAAAGACTAAAAGCTAAAAGAAAGGTGAAGGCTTTTTTTATGTACGAAAACTATACTGACGGTGCCCTGCGCTAGCTATGTAGTACGGATTACGAATGTATTCAATTTACAAACGGCATTAGAGTAGACTGTAGAAGCGGGCAGCGGAGAAGCGCCGTCTGCATTGTTGTAAAGGGTTTCAACGCATTTAGTAGCAAATATATGAAGCAGGCACAACGAAGACGAAGCATGGGAAAGCCGACCATTGGGCAGGCATTATCAGCATAAAGGATGCTATTGCATGAACATCATGAAGCTTGTGCGTATATTCCGCCATTATTTTCAGAACTGCATCGATCACTGCTTACGTTGAGGTGCAACAGTTAGTTACCGGGCCGTTTGTGCTTCATGTGGTGCAAAGGGACCATGCCAAGGTCAGCCAAGGTGTCGAGATACGACCGCAAAACACCCGGATATCAGCGCAATAAAAAGCACACATGTGCCGTCTTAAGCATAAAAGAACAGTGATGTATGACCGGGCATAGTTACACGCCTTCGCCATTTACGTAACGTATTCAAACGCGGCGGAGAAATTAGTCATCCCCACCTTTCACAGATGGTGGCTGGAAATTGTACATGTTAACTTCAAAGCGAACCAATAAAAACGCACACGTCAGTAAATCGACACACTTAAGTAAACTTTCTCCGTTTTTTTTACAACACAGCCAGCTGTACGTTTATTTTAGCCCATATCGGCCAAAAACGAACGAAAAACACTGCATCCCATGTTCCAGATCTAGTCAAGGGAGTATCGGTGGTCGAGTGGGCTAGCGCACACCAGCTGCGAGCACGTAGAGACAAAGCTCGCGCTGCAGAACCCAAGGTTTCGATCTAGATGAGCATCATACCAGCGTACGGTCGTGTATCACCACTGCGTGGTGCGCTAAAATAATAATTGGGGTTCTGTGGACATTAATGATGCGTTTAGTTGGTCAGCAATTTCATAGTTGCGACGTGTCACTCGTTGTAGATGACCAATTTAGCCAGTGCAGCACAACCGCTATCCCGGGGTTTTTAACGTGCACGACGCAGTCGTGATACACGTCCGCACGCCGGTACGATGGTCATCCTGATCGAAACGGGCAAAGGTGGGGATCGAACCCAGAATCCCTGGATTCTGCAGCGCGAGCTTTCGCTCCACGCGCTCCGAGCTGGTGTGCGCTAGCCCACTCGGCCACCAAAGCCCGCCGTGGTACGCGTTAAAGACCCCAGGCTAGAGAATTGTACTGCACTGGCTAAATTTTTAGCTACATCTGGGAGACAAGTTGCCCATTGAGGCAGACAGACTTCTAGGCTCTGTAAACATACAAACACCTTTTGTTTTGAGAAGGGGGGGGGCTAGTTATTGCGTGTTAGTTTGCCGCACCAAGACGGGGGCCGCAAGCTTGAAGGATATGTGTTTGCTACCAGAACATCTCCTAGACATAATCAACGTCCCAGACAGCCGTTTTCCCACTAAATCAGCAGCCCACAATATATACTTTAGCAACAGCAGAGTGCAGAAAAAAACAAGCGCGAAACGAAGAACGAATTAAGCTTCGCATAACACGGCGTCACTGGACGCCCAGCTTCAGGGCGTTGTTTAGGGCGCATGCTCAGACCAAGCTCATATTATTAGGAGACCGGCAATCTTGACTGTCGCGTTGCAAAAGAACTGTGGAAGCTCACTATAATTCCGCGCTCAGCCGTCGCGCACACAGCTATGGCCGCCAGTGAATGTGACGTGGTTGTGACGTGGCTCATACTCTCGTCAAGCTTCACCCTGTTTGCTGCTTGGAGCGGTTCAGTGATCTACAAATGATGACGTCATGCGCAGACCTTGTCCTACAGGTAATATTGGTTATGTGCGCTGTTTTGCCATTTCGAATTGACTTTTTTGCTGAATTTTTCAGGCTCAGGGAGCGTGCGCAAATTAGGTTCCACGCGCTGTGCGTACTGCCTTTGCACCAATAACTCTTCTAAACTAAGAAAAAATACAAAACAATTGCTATTTGCACGCGAGTTCATCATCGGCTGTATCTATATACCTATATTGTTTGTTTCTCAAGCACAAGAATATATCCAGCAAAAAGACTATTATGGCACGGAGGGAGCAGCATTTTTAAAACGATGATTTTACATGTCAAACATATTTTTAACGAAGCCGAGAAAACGAGCTTAGGCTAAGCACCTTCGGGCAATACACGGAACCTTAAGAAGTCCTTAGAGCAATTAACTGGTATCCCGTTCACCAGGCAAAAGTTAGCCATACCTGTCTGCCACAATGTTGAACAAGTTCGACCACGAGACACGTGACCGAACCAAATTCTGAGGTTTTTACGCAAAACTGAGCCGAGATTTGTGTTGCGATCACTGTAAAAAAACATGAACAACTATTCTTTTTTTATGCTGTTAGCCCCAGAGATCAGTGTCATAGCCTCCTCTATACGGAGAAAGCCTGGCACATCGCGAAAAAAAGTGGCCGCCGAAAGTAGGAGAGGAGGGGCGGGGAATCAAGAGCGGAGCTAAGCTAGACTGCTAGCGCCACACAAGAGCGAGCGGCCAAACGCAAAAACAGTCTTTTTTGTTTTTTTCCTCTTTTTTTTTTTGTTTTTCGGAATCGCGGAGAAGAGAAATTTAACGTCAACCATTCCTCTTCGCCGTCCCTGCGTCCGCATCTCCGCAGCGGTCGGTCGTCGCTTTCGTTTGCGTTGGAGGTTGTGCGACGAACTGCCCGGAAAGGTCGGTATCTGGTGCTTGGAGCGTTCGGCGATTCATGGGCCATATACTTCGTTTCACCTTAGGTTTGAACGAAGTCAAAGCTATACTTCGTTTGATCTTACGTGCGAGCGAAGGCAGTGCTAGGCGTGCGAGCCGAGCACTCATACGTTCGCTGCTTTGCACGCGCGCTTATCCAGGTAATGATTTTCCTCGGGCTATCCTCTCATGCTTATAGCTTCGCCTTTGCTCCCACATAGGACTAAACGAATATAGAAGCGCGAGACCGACGCTTTGTGCATTGCTGCTTTGCTTGAGCGTGCGTGCGATGCAGTAACGCGAAAAGCGCTGGGCTCGCGCTTCTAGCTTTGGTTTCGCTCGTACATGAGGTGAAACCAAGTAATATGATACGCAACTTTAGCTTCCGTGAAAAACGAGAGCAACTCGCGTTTTAGTGCTAAGGACGAAAAAATAAAACGTGAAGGACACGGACAGACATGCACACAGTGTAGATGTCTGCACCTGTCATTTACGCGTTCACTTTTGTAATCAGCATACCTTATCAGTCTTCGCCGCTTACTCAACGGAGGCTCGAGCGGTAGCAGCGTCCACAATAAACATTTTTACTACTACTTTACGAACTGTTTACATTGTTGCGCCTGTAGTCCAGTTGAAGCTCATACACGCGACGTTCCAAATGTGGCTAATCGGACACTCCCACTGAAATGACGGTCCTCGGCACCTGGGCGTCGAAACTACTCAGTAAAAACTGTTTGGTTCTTCCGCAGCACGACACGATGGTCCGACGACGGCGCACTCCGCTGGCACACCGACAACTCCCGACGCCGCCGAGATCGTGCATTGTTGCCAGCGCCCTTTTGAATCGCCGCCGTCGCCGCAGCCGTTTCTCCCGGAGTACGAAAACGACGGTGACGAAAACACAAAAACAAACGTGGTTCGGGAGCGGCCGCTCATGACCCAAGCGCTCGCAGTCTATCTCTGCCCTTTCTGCTCTGCGCTACCATATTGGTCACCGCTTCGCGCGCTTCTCCTCTCCTTTTTCTGCGGCCGCTCGCCCTATGGCTTCGCCGTCGATGTGCCAGGCTTTCTCCGTATAGAGGAGGCTATGTCAGTGTCTATACTTCGTTTCAGCTTGGGTCCAGACGCAGCCGATGCTACAAGCACGAGCGTGTGGCCCTGAACGAGTGCCTGTACTGCACGAGCACGCGTGCTCTGGCAGTACAGGGGTAGAGGCAGTACAGGGGGAAGAAGAAGAAGGTTGCGGCGAGCGGACGTATGCTCATTAAGGCTCCTCGAAAAATCGATGTTTCGTGCTGAAACTCTTGGTTTCCGTGCGAGAAGAAGTCTTGGATAGACAGTGTTAGTGATCCATTTTACGTGGATACCTTCCTCAAGCTGGTGAGCGGAATATTTTGATTTTAGAGGCATTTTTGTTTTGAACCCATGAGGAACCTCGCTAAGCCTCGTTGGGCCTTGCTCGACTAGGGCGATGAGCCGAGTTCGCACGGTGCGGCCGCCCTACTGGCCCTAGCCGGCTCAGCGTCACCACGTGGGACCGCCGCGGCGGCTGTGGAGAACGCAAGATGGAAGATATATCGACGGAAGCTCTCGTGCTCAGCCCCAGGACCGGATACGACCCGGACAAGGTGGCTTTTGACTTCATAAATCCAGCGGCGCTTCCCTTTATACGGATGGAATTCAGAAAATCGACTCGGAGGATCAAGTAGGCACGCTACCCGGCAATAGCTGGGTGCAAGTTCTGCATAGAAAGAAGTCCCAGAAGAAAGAAGTCCATGACCAGCGGAAGGAAGACCGAGGGCCTACCGGTGGAGCAACGGAGGTCAAGAAGAATGAGACAAAGAAACCGTTTCGGCTTCCCAGCCTCAGAGAATTCAAGCACAAGATCATTGTGAAGCCACGCAAGACGGCGGTCGACTTGAAAAGCTGCCGGGACCAGATCGGCGAAGCGGTGCAGAACTCGCTCCCGAGGGGTCTTTCGGAGAATTCAGTCGTCCGGTTGCTCGAAGAGCAAAACACCATTATGATATGCACGGACATATGGGACGAAGCCGAAGCGTTAGCGAAGCTTAGAAGTTTGATATTCCCGTCCGGACAACTCGACGTTGAGGCCTACCACGTCTCCCCGAGGGATGAGGCATGCCGTGGCGTCATTCATGGGGTCCGGCTGGAGCTGTCCAACGCACAGATCAGAGAGAAAACCAAGGCCCCAGGACACGAAATACTCGACGCTAGGAGGCTGGGAAGGTCCAAATCGGCGCTCGTCACTTTCGCCGGGACCAAAGTTCCGTTCACGGTCATGTTCAACTGGCTGGAAACGCCCTGCTTTCTATACAAAAAGACAAAGGCAGCCTGTCTAAACTGCGGAGAGGCCGGCCACCGGACGGATGTGTGCAGCAAACCGACGGGTTACGCGTGTGCGATGTGCGGGGCCGCGCAAGCGATGGAGGGACACCCGTGTGTCCCGAAGTGCGCACTGTGCGGAGGGGCGCACAAAACATACGACAGTCACTGCCCTGAGAAGTTTTTCAAGGAGAAGAGACAAACTGAGAGAACCGGACGGAGCCGTTCGAGGCACCGCAACGGAGAACAGCAGGTGCGCTGGTGGTCGAAGGAGCGGAGTGGCTCCAGGCCGCGTGCTCGCTCTCGCAGCAGATCAGCAAGCTGCAAGAGAAATTCGTCACGCCCGGCGCCTCTTGCCGAAAAGAAAAGGAAGAGGAAAAGCCGTAAAAGTGGGAAGAAGCAAAATTGGAATCAGAGATCTATGTCGCTGGACGGGAAGAACTTGGACCTGGGGGACCAGGAGAAATGGCCCAAGCTGCAGAAAAATGATAACAATCTCACTGCGACCAAGGAAAACCCGCCACCGAGGTCAAGCGGGAATAGCCAGCATACACAAGTCCTTAGGCAGGATACCCCGAGTAAAGGAGTGGAAGATGTGGAAATGAAGAGCATGTGCTCTGGGACATCCGGGATCAGTGTAGACCAATTTCGAGAAATCGTGGAGGCTGCGGTGAAACAGGCGGTGCAGTCTGCCACGCAGATTTTTATGGAAAAAATCACGGAGCTTTCCAACAAAGTGATAGCGTTGGAGCGAAACCGGGAGTCCATGCTCAAGCAACTTGGAACAAGCGGGAAAAAATCGACATTCTTGGAACGAAAAAGAAGTTCCCTGCTCCAGGAGCTAGGGGCGAAGAGAAGATCGTCGACTGATGAACGACGGGAAGTGGTATCAATAGAAGACAGCAATAACCATGCATCGCCTAAAAGAATCATATCTGAAAATATGGCAATGGAACTGCAGGGGATGGGTCGGAAGCAGGCCAGTCTCAGCCTTCGGCTGTCGCTTGAAACCGAGCCCCCTGCGGTAATACTTCTACAGGAACCTGGAAAGAAGCCCGTAAATATTAAGGACTACCGGACGGTCGGCGGAACCCGATACTTCACGACCCTCGTTCATAGGACCTTCGCGGCCACGGAGAGGGACCTGGACGGGGGCGGAGTGGAGTGTGGGTACGTGGTGATCGTCCCGATGAAGAAGGGGGACCGGGGTATCCACATAGTGAATCTGTACGGGAACCCCAAGCTTCACAAGGTTGACTACAGAACTCTCCTGCGAAACGCGGTGAGGGCGGCCGGCAAGGAACCTCTCGTCATCGCGGGGGACTTTAATGCCCCGCACCCGGGATGGGGTTACAAATACGTCACGCCGAAAGGGCGCAAACTTTTCGAAGGAATCAACCAGGAACGCCTCACGCTCCTCACGGAACCTGACCAGCCTACCAGGACGGGGACTAGCACGTGCAGAGATACGTGCCCGGACCTCACGCTGGTGAAGAACGTGGGAGCGCCGACTGGAAGAACCTGGCAGAACAACTTGGAAGCGACCACTGCATCCTTGAAACGACCCTAAGGGAGGCAGGATACAAAAGAAGAACTGGAACCGCAAAGATCACGGACTGGGACAAATGGAGGAAGAAAAGAGAAAAGACGAAAGTGCACCTGGCGGACATTGAGGAATGGGCTGCGGACGTGACCACCAGCCTGCGCCCTTTTGTCACGGAGGTTGAACTTTCGGAGAAGACCCCGGCTGTGGATACAAGACTCCTCCACCTCTGGGACGCCCGGCGTGGTCTGACCAAGAGGTGGAAACGTCAGCGACATAACAAGAAGATTCGAACTAAGATCCAAGAACTAACTAAGGTCGCGGAGGACCATGCGGTCGATCTCGCTAGGAACAACTGGTATGGGATTTGTGACTCCATACGCGGTAGCCTCGGTACGGCTCGGTCGTGGCGTCTCCTTAGGGCACTGATAGATCCAACTAAGACTAAGTCGGTAACGGACAGTCGAATAGCTGAACTCATCTACGAGTTACCCGGCGATACAGAGCAAATCATGGACCAACTCGCGCGCAGATATTTGTGCCTTGAACGCGCGGAGGAAACTCTAGAATATCTAGGACGCGAAAACTCCGAACTAGATAGGCCGGTATCGGTGGCAGAATTCGAGTACGAGCTCGGGGCCATGAGAAAGGGCACCGCGCCGGGGCCGGACACCATCACGGCAAAACTCCTTTATAACTTGGAAGAAGGCGAACTCAGCAAGCTAGTTAATCATTTTAACGAGCACTACTGGGCTAGGGGGTGACGCCAGCTTGCTGGAAAACCGCCGACATTCGCTTTATTCCCAAGCCCAAGAAGAACTTAAATCTAGAAAATCTTAGACCTATATCGCTTACCTCATGCGTGGGTAAAGCTTTTGAGAGGGTACTAAACACTAGGCTCATGAGGTACTTGGAGAAGGAAAATCTCATGCCCCATACTCAATTTGGGTTTAGACCTCATACCTCAACACAGGACATCCTCCTGTGGATATACAAAGATCTTTTGGAGAACCCTTCCAGGGGACAAACACGGTGTATTCTCGCTCTTGATTTAAAGGGGGCTTTTGATAACGTTTCGCATGCCAGCGTACTCAAAGGCCTGAACGAGATACACTGCGGGCAGAGAACGTTCGAATACGTACGAAGTTTCTTAACGGACAGGAAGGCTACTTTAACCTTAGGGAGCATGAAATCCAATAGCTTCGAGTTGGGCTCAAAAGGAACGCCTCAAGGGGCTGTTCTATCTCCGCTTCTTTTCAATCTGGCTCTGCGGGGTTTGCCGGAGGCGCTGGGGGCGGTTCCCGGTGTGGAGCACGCCATCTACGCCGACGACATCACCCTGTGGTGTCGGGAGGGGAACGACGCGGAGATAGAAGAAAGACTACAGGCGGCTGCCAGAATTGTAGAAGACTACGCTGAGGAGTGCGGTCTAAAGTGTGCACCGGAAAAGTCCGAATTACTTGTCTTGAGGAACCCTTATGAAAGTGTGTCGGAACAGATCGAGGTTTGGGTGAGCGGGAAACGGGTCTCTAAGCCCACGGAGATTCGTATCCTCGGCCAGCTCATTCGACAGGGCAGGGGCAACAAGTCGACTATCGATAAACTTGACACCATGACCACCCAGGTCTGTGGCATGCTTCGGAGGATAAGAAATCGTAGGAGGGGCATAAAAGAGAAAGAAGCAATGCAACTCGTTCAGGCCTTTATTATCTCCAGAATCACTTACGCCACACCGTACTTGGTCTTGAGTAAAGCGGAACGGCAAAAAATTGATGTTTTGATAAGAAGAGCATACAAAAGTGCGCTAGGGCTTCCCGAGAGGACAGCGACCGACAAATTACTAAAGTTAGGGGTCCACAACACGATAGATGAGCTTCACGAAGCACACCTCGTGGCTCAGCTAAAGAGGTTGGCGTCCACGAAAAACGGGGCGTGGCTCATGGACAAACTCGGGATGGCGGTTCCGGGAGGAACGCGTACGGGTACTGTCCCCGACCATGAGCTGTCAGCAGAAATACGGAAGAAAATAGTGGTGAGTCGTATCCCGAGGAATATGCAACCAGGAAAGGACGACGGCAGAAGAAAGGCTAGATCTGAGGCCCTGTCTAAGACATGGGACCACAAAGAGGGAACGCTATATGTTGACTGTGGCGGCCCAGTAAACGGAGTCGCCACAATCGCAGTGGCTAACGCCCAGGGTCGGGTATTAAGATTAGCTTCGGTCAGAGTAGAGTCTGCTGGGCAGGCTGAGGAAGCGGCGATTGCGTTGGCGGTCGTTTGCAACCCCAGGGCGACTGTCATCTCTGACTCCCAGAAAGCATGTGGAAATTTCGCTCGCGGGATGGTGTGCGCCGTCGCTGATAGAATCCTTAGTAAGACGGAAGTGCAGGGGGTGCATCTGATCTGGTCCCCTGGCCACACGGGCAACACTGGAAATGAGGCAGCAAATGCTGCGGCCCGAGGCTGTATTCTCCGGGACTCGTCCCAGTCGGGTGGTCAAGTGGACGCGGACCTCTCGTTTAACGAGGCACTCAAAACGAAGAAACTTGACAGGCGCGTATTCCCGAGCCCGTGCGGGGGGCTTGGGAAGGAAGAAGAATGGACCTGGAGAAGGCTCCAGACGGGCACTCTTGTGACCCCCGCCAAGTTGCACCAGTGGTACCCCGACCGGTACACTACGGGAGCCTGCCCCTTCTGTGGTGACCCCTGGGCGGACGTGCATCACGTTACTTGGAAGTGTAAGAAGATCCCTGGACTGGCTCCACTGGAGGAGCCTTCTACTCAAGAGTGGGAAGCGGGGCTGCAGAGTGACGTCATCGATGTGCAAAAGCTGCTGGTGACCCGCGCGCTGCATGCCCAAGCCGCAATTGGAGCCCTGGAATGAGGGCATACACCCACTCTCTATCCCTTTAACTCCCCCTTCCCTTCCTAATCTTTCCTGTTATGTCCAGTAAAAGTTTTCAACAACAACAACAACAACAACACAGCGTGCTTGGCAGGGACGCTGGAAGCCCGGAGCTCGCGCTTGCAGCATCGACTGCGTCTGGACCCAAGCTGAAACGAAGTATAGTTCGGACAAAAACCCCAAATAAAAAACCTCCGATGGTGGCATCTAGCGTAGCGATTGCGAGGCTGCTCGAGTTTTTGTCGTTACAGCATTTTTTGTTGTTAAAGCACTAAACATGAATTACCTCATAGCTACTGTTAATTAAGATCAATAGGCTATTATCTCTGCCAAGTACGTTGTTAAAATCTAGACACAAAACTATAAGGTCACTTGTCTGGTGGTCAAAATTATTCAACATGGCGGTGGACACTTTCAGCTGCCAGTGTATTGCTCTAAGCCCCTCTACCTCGTTGGTATTGCGCAACAAAGACAACAATGTCGCGCAATTCTACTTCTTTCAATACATGTTTCATTTAGGATATTTTTTTAAATAATTTATAATTTTATTTATTGACTATTTAAGGCCGTCGAAGGAAATGCTATTGCATATAAAACCAACATTACTCATCAAAAGACATCCCTCAAGACACTTGGTCTATTTTCACGGGGCAAAAGCAGTCACGCCTTCCGTTATGATCGGCACTAAAAGCACAAGCTGAAATAGGAATTATTCCGTACCTTTCGAAGTTCCTCCACCTCTTGTGCCATCAGAAAGGGCTCCACGAAATCAATGTATCTGCGAAGCATGTCTTGCAGAGGCGCCACGGGCAAGATGGGCAGTTCTTTCTGCCTGGACATCATGATACCTTCAGGTGTTCCCGGTTCGGCAGCGGCAATCTTAGATGAAGGCATCTGCAAGACGCTATTGCGCAACCGTGGAGTTTGCATAAAGTATCTTCGGGTTACGCGTCGTTCCTTCCAAAAGTAACTCCGCTAAGTAAACCCTGTGTCTTCCTTCAAAGGACTAAGATGTAACACGTTCGCCTGTCTCAACAATAGCCGGCAAAATTGACCTCGCACTGCGGTTACCTCTGCGTGTCACAATCTGTTCTGCCAACGCCGTCTAGACAAGAAGTTAAATGCACTCGAACTTCCACGTCGCTACAGCACGACCGCGAGAGAACAGAAATTGGATACGACTACTGCGTCAGTGTTTTTTCGAGACTCGTGCTAAATTAACGCATCGTCGTCGGTCTCAAATCAGATGGTGAAGTTTTTTTGTTTTTTTTTCTTTACATAAAAAGTTAATATTACAGGTTTTAAACCGACCCTGTTGCACGCTGCCTCTTTAGTGCACGGCACAGCGGAAACTCTTCAATATTTTACATCGCCAGTAACAGCTTGAACCGTGCGCTTCAAACAGGATGCGCCGATACGTGTACAGGGTTACAGCAAGTAGACCTACTCAAAACGACTTCATTTTTGCGACGACCCTAGTTTTCACGTGTTTTGCGATTTGAAAGGTATTATCAAAATTTATTAAGTGAATATGTTGTACGAATGGAGGTGGCGAGAGGACGAACTGTGAATTGAAAGTCAAGGTTTAATCGGCGAACTTGTGCCAAACCAAAGAGAAGGCGAGCGTCCAGGCAGCAGAAAAGCGTATGGCGATTTAGCTCCGTAACAGCAAGTGAAAGCGAGCGGGTTCGGGGCGAGAATGAACATGCATTTTCAAGAACAAGAAACAAGGACGAAATAATAGCGAGTTTTAGAGTAGGGGCCCCAGAGCTTGGGTGCCCCAAACAGCTTGGGGCGTCCAACTGCGCTAGCGGAGAAGTTCTGCGCATGCGCAGTTGGACGCCCCAAGCTGTTTGGGGCACCCAAAGCTGTTGGGCCCCCTGTTCTCAAACTCGCTAATACAACTCACGCACCGAGCAAGAATAAACAAGAATACTGTAGAAGTGCGTGACCGAGAGTTGCTTGCTCGGCACTGCGCGCGGCCTTACCCCCCCCCCCCCCCGCCCCCCTCCCCTTTTAAAGCGCATCATCCCGATGCCATGTCCCAGGAAAGCAAAAATAGCTTAAACGTTTACGGTGAAACGAATTAAACACGCAGTGTCAGAATCCTAACGCGCGTAGAACGGCTTGAGTCAACCTACGTGGACGACTGTGGGTCGTGGCTGGCGGCGTCCTGATGGTCGGATTTCGTCGACGAGCACCTCGTAGTTCAGGCCGCCAAGTCGGCGAATGATTTTTAGTGTCCAAAGTAGCGTTTTAACAGTTTCTCGCCGTGGCCACGGCGGCGGATGGGCGTCCACACCCACATCCTGTCTCCGGGTCGGAATTCCACGTCGCGGCGACGACGGTTGTACCGGCTGGCATCGACACGTTGTTGGTCTTTTATCCGAAGGTGGGCTAGCTGGCGTACCTCTCCCGCCCGTTGGGTGACCAGCTGGGCGTCGTTGATGCCGTCGTCCGTCACGTTGTGGGTCAGCATGGCGTCGAGCTTCGTCGTCAACTTTCTGCCGTGCACCAGCTAAAAATGTGTAATCGTATGTAAATGTGTAATCGCAAACATGACTCAGGGTGACACTCTTCCCGCGTCTTGTGTTCCACGTCCACGTACATAGGGATCTTGTCGGCGATGATCTTGTTTAATCGCTCCGTCAGTCCTTTGGCCTGCGGGGGTATGCCGTTTTTCCACGGTGGTTGGTGTGGCTCAGGTGGAGTATCACTTGTGTCAGTTGCGCCATGAATTGTTAGACTCGGTCTGTAATCATGACTTGGGGAGCGCCGGGTCGGAGGACAATAGACTCAACAAAGAACTTGGCTACTTCCACTGCGCTTCCCGAAGTGAGTGCCTTTGCCTCAGCGTACCGGGTTACATATTCAGTGGCCACGATTATCCAACGGTTTCCTTGTATCGACGGCAAGAAAGGTCAAAGTGGATGTGTGGATGACGCCTCACGTGTCATCCACACACCGCATCTCCACGAGTAGCCATCCACAGATCTAGCGCGGACTTGCAGCTTGTCATCGTAGTTTCGTACTCTCGACACGCACGAAAGCCCAGGAGCAGGCCCATGCGCTAAATCAAATTAATTGCTTCAAGATGATCTTTCATGGCGTCATGAAGACGGCACAGGTTAAACACTGCATGGCACTGCGATGCTCGTCTCTGGAAGGATAAAGCGTCGAGGGAGAACTGCACGCTTCGTTGCATTTATTATTTTTATTTGATCCGCCATTTTACACCTCGTGACACAATTCTAACAAACTCATTTGTTGGTCGGTCGGACCACACCGTCCCGTGACAAAACAAACCCCAAATGTACGTCCACAGACGGCATCGTCACAGAGAAGGGAGCAGTCGAACTCAACAACAAAATGAAGTAACATAGTGAATAAAAAGAAAAAAACTAAGAAAGACGTTGGATTTTCGGACGGTATCTTCTTTGATGAGAGGAGGAGCGGTCGTGCTGCTCTGGATGCTCGGAATGTTTTTTTCTTTTTTTTTTTTACTTTAGAGGGTGTCACGAGCCTTCTTTGAAGCTGATTTGTTAATTTAATAACAAACAACGCGTTGGAACAGAAGAGGTAGAGAGTCTTGGCGTCAGAATTCGACGTGATAGAAAAGAAAAGAAAATAACGAATGCACAATAATACTGTATGCCAAGACCGTTATACTCCGCACTCGGCGAGGCCTCATGACGCCGGCGACGACCGTTAGGCCATTTATTTGTTTCTTTAGATTTTTTATCGCAACGACTACTTCACCGTGCCTCGGAGTCTCCAGCGGAGATCCGGCAGTTTTTAATAATTATTCTTATTGTCGTTTGAAGGGCACTGTTCCTATGCTGCTTCGTTTCTGACGCCATAAAAATATTCTTTTATTTGAGATTATAGGCGCAAAAATCCACACTGACAAGGGCCTGAGTAACAACTCTGCATTACTCCATGTGGATTTTTCGCACAATCTAAAAAGAAAGAATGGCATACACACACATCACACGCGTACGCACTCAAAGTTGGTCCTGAAGTCCAGTGTCCCCGACGTGTTTTAGAGCGCAGCTCTTAGGCGCCTGTTTCCGGCTTGAGCGGCGTCGCCGTCGCCGTCGCCGTCGCCGTCGGCGTCGCCGTCGGCGTCGGCGTAATCGCGCGGTGCATCATGGGAAATATCCCATAATGCACCGCGCGGAAAGGAGGAGGAGAGGAGGAGGAGGAGGAGGGAGAAGGAAGGAGGAGGGAGAGGGGAAGAAGTAAGGAGGAGGGGAGGTGGAGGAAAGAGGAGGAGGATGAGGGGGGAGGAGGAGGAGGAGGAGGGGGAGGAAGGGGAGGAGGAAGGAGGAGGGGGAGGGAGAAGGAAGGGGAGGAGGAAGGAGGAGGTGGAGGAAGAAGGGGGAGGAGGAGGAGGGGAGGAAAAAGGAGGAGGGGAGAGGGAGAAGGAAGGGAGGACGGGAGGGAGGAGGGAGGATGAGAATGGGCGGAGGGGTATTTGTAGGATGAGGAGTTGAGGAGGAGGAGGAAGAGTTTACCCTCCCCTCAGTACCCTTCCCTCCTCCTCCTCAAGAGCTGCGCTCTAGTTCGGCGTTACAGGGAGTTGTAAACGGCTTTAATTTTCTTGTAGCGCTTTCAAAACGATACACTGATACCGCCAAGTGTTCTCCGGCCCGGGATTTTGGTGACATTAAATAGTCTACTTGTTGTCTCCCTTACTCCGTCCCTGTCTTGCGCCGCATTTTCTCAAAAGTGGTCTAAGGTCCAGTAGTTGCAGCGCTCTTCTCGTTTCTTCTCGTTGGGTGCAGTATTTCACGCATGCACACAAAAGATGCTAATAATGAAGCTAAATAATTGTACTGATTAATTATTGTACTAATTTTTCCGGACTAATTGTATCCACAAACCAATCCGACCATGAACTAAACTTTTTTTTATACGTGGTGCTAACTACTCCCGTTCCATATTTTATGGCGTCAGGAACAAAGCAGCATAGGAAGAGTGCCCTTCAAACGACAATAATAATAATTGTTAAAAACTGATTTTTGCTGGAGATTCCGAGGCACGGTGGAGTAGTCGTCGCGATAAAAAATCTAATGAAACAAAATAAATAGCCTAACGGTCATCGGCATGAGATATGTATAGTTCATTCCTTATTTTCTTTTCTCTTCTATCATGTCGAATTCGGACACCGAGACTCTCTACCTCCTCCATTTCAACGCGTTGTTTGTTATTAAATTAACAAATCAGCTTCAAATAAGGTTTGTAACACCCTCTAGGGCAAAAAAAGAAAGAAAAACAAGGAACGCTTTGAGCAGTTACAGCAGCACGGCCGCACCTCCTCTCATCAAAGAAGACGCCGTGCGAAAACCCAACGGCTCCCTTCTTATTTTTTTATTCACTTTGTTATTTTATTTTGTTGCTGGGTTCGACTGGTCCCTTCTGTGTGACGATGCCGTCTGTGGACATACGTTTGGCCTTTGTTTTGTCACGCGATGGTGTGGTCCGATCGATCAACCAATGAGATTGTTAGAATTGTGTCACGAGGTATAAAATGGCGGATCAAATAAAAATAATAAATGCAAAGAAGAGCGCAGTTCCCCCATCGGCGCTTTATTCTTCCAGAGGCGAGCATCGCGGTCCCATGGTGTTTAACCTGTGCAGTCTTCATGACGCCATGAAAGACCCTCTTGAAGCAATTAATTTGCTTCAGCGCATGGGCCAGCTCCTGGCTCCTGGGTTTCGTGCATGTCCAGAGTGCGAACCTGCAATGACAAGCTGCAAGTCCGCGCTAGATCTGCGGATGGCTACTCGTGGAGGTACGGTGTCTGGATGTCACGTGAGGTGTCCAGGAGGAAGCCGGTCAAAGTTCAGTGCCGGGGCGAGGTCTCAGTACGGAGCGGTTTCTTTTTCGAATGATCGCACCTGACGCTTCTCCAACTCATGGAAATCATTCTCCGGTGCCAGAAGCTACCTTGCGCCGTCATTCAGCGGGAGACTGATGTCGCAAGCAATACAATAACTGATTGGACGAGCCTTTGTCGGGAGGTTGTGGTAAATGCCGTTTTTAAGCATTCAGACATGGTTGGTGGCGAAGGCGTGACTGTAGAACTAGACGAGAGTATGTTCGGTCGGCGAAAGTAGCATCGCGGGTATTTAGGCCTGGCCAGTGGGTTTTCGGCGGTGTAGAGCGTTGCAGCGGGTGCTGCTTTCTTGTTCTCGTGGAGACCAGTGACGCTAACACCCTGCAAGGGCTAATAGCCGAGTGGGTCTGCCCTGGAACAAGAATAATCACTGACTGTTGGGCTGGCTATCTCAAGCTTGCAGATGACGCTCGCTTCAGGCACCTCACCGTCAACCACAAGCTGCACTTCGTCGACGCGAACACTGGTGAGCACATCAATACTGTGGAGGGTGCCTGCGCCCACGTCAAAAACTCACTTCCATCTAGACGGCGCGAGAGACACCACTTCACTGGTCACCTTGCAAAGGTAATGTTTTGGAGGAGAGAGAAGGCGCGCGGAAACACTGATAGACTCCAGTCGTTCGTCGCCGCGGCCGCCAAAATCTAGAGCCCCGACGCAAACAGGGCGAGGATTCTGACGGCCCCGGTGACTTCGAGTGATCCCGCGGCGCTGAGCCCGTCGCCCGCTTGCATCCATAGAGACGACGTATGCGCCAACCACTCGTCAAGTGCTCGTTACGTCAGTTATAGGAAGGGTGACCAGACGTCCCGTTTTGGCCGGGACAGTCCCGTTTTTGATCTCAGCTTCTGCCGTCCTGTCTTTTTCGTCACAATGAAGAATCATGTCCAATTTTCGAGACATGATTCTTTATTTATTTTTTTCTATATAACTGCGCAGGCCTTTACAACCGAATCTTGCAGGATAAAGTCCTGCTTAGGAATTTTCAGTCATCGGCAAAATACGCTCACACCAAAAAAGGACGCGAAGCAGTTTGACTGTTCCCTAGACCCTAGGGCTTAGTGCAATATGGTAACGTTTTGAAATGAGAACAGTTATTTCATTAAATTTTTTCTCCCAATCTAAATCTTTCACCCCCCCCCCCCCCCTTCCGGCTTGCTGGGATGTCCCATTTTCTACCTTGAGGAATATGGTCAACCTAGTTATAGGTTCTGGTAGCGGTCTAAACATCCCTTTTCAGGTCACCCATATTGTGCAAATGGAGCGGTTTTCTGAATGCGGCACCTCGTGTCTCTGTAAAAAGTTCACAGGAAAGACCCAGCAAAGGTATGTGGTCCCCAACTTGGATATCGCGTGTTATGATTCAAATAAAAATTGTTCTTGCTTATTTCGTGCCTTTGATCCCAATAAATGCCGCCGTTACAGTCGTCCCGCGGTGCTGTTGCTTGCTCAGTCGCCGTCGGCGTGTCTCAGCTTCGTCGTCTTTGGCAGCGGCGCACCGGCGGAGGCGGTTTATCTGACACACCGCTTTCGGCTTTGGCTAGCAGACGGCGTTCGTAAAATGGCGTCAACTGTTTCCGGCTTCACGCGGCGGTGCCGTGCGTGCTTCCACTCATTCGGCGTTCGTTGCCATGGTGACGACGAGGAAAGCAGACGAACTTTATGTTGCGGAAGAACGCTGCGGCGCAGCGATACCAGGTGCGTTCTAAGGCCCTCCCCGCATGCTTTTCAATAGGCGGAAATCGAACAAAACAACTTAGAAATAAGGCCTTAACCCAGAAAACTGCATTTCTCTAGCGCCTCATGATTTGACGAGCCTTACTAGAAAAACGCGTTTTTCTGGCCATCCCGCGTCCTGTTTTTTTTATCCGTAACATGGGTCTAAAGTATCAAACTGACGATCTTTTTTCGAAGATGTCACAAGCCGTAGCGATACCTGGCGGGAAAAAACTGCACGAGCAGAATAAAAGACAACTACGAGCGCGGCTCGAGCGCTATTCGACTCTCGAACGTGTCAAACGTGTGTATTGTTTCTTCCGGGTCTTGAACCCGACGGACGACTTAGTACGATCGTCACACTGGCGACAAGGTGATTCGATCCCGCCTGACCGCATGCCCGGCACCGGCGAACCAGCACCGCCGGAACAGCAGCACCAGCAGGCCGGGGAGAAGTCGCGACACGTTATGCCATTATACGGGCGCCTTGACGCGTTTGAAGGCGATGGGTCAGCATGGCCCGTCTATCAGGAGCAAGTTAGAGTATTTTTCCGAACAAACAATACCCCATCAGCCAAGCAGCCGGACATTTTGCTGGCAAGCTGCGGTACTTGGACGTTCACTCTGCTGGTGGACCATCTGAAGCCCGCAAGCCCCCACGATAGGTCCCTCGACAAACTGTTCACGGTCCTGCGTCCGCATTACAGTCCTGCGCCGCCCCTAATGATGGAACTAGTTCGTTTCAATAACCGAAACCGCAGGAAGGGCAAAACTGTGAACAATTGCGTCGCTGCGCTCTGTGGCCTCGCAACGAACTGCAGTTTCGGCGATCAGCTTCACTCGCTGCTTTGAGATCGGCTCATCTGCTGTATCAACGACACCGCCATGCAAACGAGGCACCTTGAACTTCCGGACCCTTCGTTTGACGACGCCGTAAAAACAGCGGCGGCGTTGAAGGTGGAAGGTTCCGCAGGTGACGAGCACACTGCGGCACCTCTGTCCGTTCAAGCAAGCGTATTGCCACTTTTGTGGTAAGCATTGGCATCTTGCACGTGTATGTAGGCCAAATAAGCCGCAGTCCAGCGGTCCGACGCACGTTGAAGGCGCTGCCTCAGCACACAGCCGAGGCTACCGGCGTCTGTCTGGCGGGCAGCCACAGCAGATCGACATGCGGAGAGCACGTCTGGCTCCGATATAGCTCAACCTCATATCGTCACCAAAGACACCCGAAATTTTAAACATGTGGTGCCTGGCCCCCACTAGCCAGTCGGTCCCGCCTTTTCTGGTCACCCTCGAAGTTTGTGGACAGCCCCTGTGCATGGAACTGGATACAAAGGCCAGTGTTTCAGTTATTGCGGGGAGCTTTTCAAGGCAAACCTTCCGTCTGTGCCAGTACTGGCCTCACACGTCATGCTGCGCAGTTACTCAAGCCAACCTTCCCCTGTCCAATGCGTGGCTGAAGTCAGCGTTTGTTTTCGCAACAAGGAGGCACGCCTGTCCATTTCTGTAACAAGCGGGTCGTCACCCAAGCTGTTTGGCCGAACCTGGATCCGGGCTCCGGGAATTCAGCTGTCGCAGTCTAAGGAGGCTGCTGTATCTGCACTGACCGCTGTTCCAAGACTGCTGCACGACTTCGAGGCGCTGTTGAAGCCAGGAGTGGGTACCTTTCTGGGCACTGCAGCAAGTCTGCACGTTCCAGCTGATGCCCGTCCCAAATTTTTCAAGCCAAGACCCCTTCCTTTCGCAATCAAGGATAAAGTGTCGCAAGAGCTGCAGCGCCTGGAGCGTGGTGGCATCCTCACACCGGTAAAGGCATCTGCATGGGCTACACCCACCGTACCGGTGATAAAGAAAGACGGTAGTGTCAGAATCTGCGTAGAGTTTCATGTTACCATCAACCCAGTGGCAGAACTTGAGCAGTACCCCTACCCCTCATTGACGATTTCTGGGCGTCACTCTCCAAGGGAGAAACGTTTTCCAAGCTGGACCTCAGGGGCGCATATCAGCAGGTGGTTCTGGACGAAGACTCCCGCAAATATGTTGCCATTTCCACGCCAATGGGACTTTTTCAGTACACGCGTCTGCCCTTTGGCGTACCCTCAGCCCCAGCCAACTTCCAGCAAAAGGTGGATAACCTCTTCTGGGGATTGAAACACGTACCAGTGTACCTGGACGATATTCTTGTCACTGGGGTCAACGACCAGGACCACATCCAGAATTTCCACCGGGTCCTGACCAAGATTCAAGAAGCAAGCCTGAAGCTCAATATCAAAAATTGTGTTCTCATGGCTCCCAGGACGGAGTACCTAGGCCACGTCATCGCGAAGGGCGGCCTGGCTCCCGCTCCCCAGAAGGTGAAGGCAGTGGGGGATATGCCGCAGCCCCAATATAAGAAGGAGCTTTAAAGCTATTTGGGGCTCATCAACTTCTACCGGCGGTTCCTGCCCTACCTTTCTGGGCGCCTTCAACCACTTCACCTACTGCTAAGCGAGGGGCAAAAGTGGACCTGCGGAAAGCAACATGACGATGCGGTTCACCACAGCAAGTCTTTGCTGACACAGGCTTATTTGCTGGTCCATTTCAATCCGGCCAAACCTGTGGTCCTCGCGGTCGATGCCTCCCCACACGCCATTGGGGCCGTACTTTCGTATCAAGACAGCGATGGACTTGAACGCGCTGTGACGTTCGCTTCGCGCCGCCTGCACTCCGCTGAGCGGAACTACAGTCGACGAGACAAAGAAGCCCTGACTTTGTCTACGGCGGTGAGCGGCTTCATCACTACCTGTGGGGAAGAGAGTTTGAACCAATCACGGACCCCAATCTACTGTTGGGACTCTTGGCGGCAAGCAAGGCGGTCCTTGTTCAAGCTTTACTACGGATGATCCGCTGGACTTTGAAACTAGTGGCCTACAGTTACCAGCTGGTCCGTCGGCCCGGGAAGACTCTCCGTAATGCGGATGCTTTCAATAGGCTTCCGCTGCCAGTGGTTCCAGCAAGTGAGCAGGTGCCAGCAGAGATATTCTTGCAGGAGCAAGCTTTTCCAAGTGTACTCTCCAGGACAGCACTGGCCCAAGCGACCAGCAGGGACAAGTTTCTGTACGAAGTTGTTAGAGTTGTTGGCCTTCCCCGGTTGAAGGAATACAGCCCCCTTAACCACAAAACTGCTCAGCTGAGCCTGCAAGACGGCTGTTTACTGTGGGGATATAGTGTAGTCATACCTCAGGTCCTACGTGCCCAGGTTCTTCAACTGCTGCATGCAGGCAATCTATGGGTGGAAAAGACGAAGATGGTGGCCCGGTCTCAGTCTGGTCTTTTGGTCGAAGCGAAGACATCGCTCATCACGTGCAGCGGTGCCACGTCTGCCAGGAACACCAACGAGCACCCCGACGCATTTGGATCACCCCTTGGCCTTTTCCTGAGGGACCGTGGTCCCTCCTGCATGTGAGCTTCGGTGGACCTTTTAAAGAACGATACTTTCTAGTAGTAGTCGACGCATACTCGCAGTGGGTGGAAGTACTTCCCGTCATCCGCAGCGGCGACCATCTATGCATTGCGACTGGTCTTTGCCGCCCAGGGATTCCCAGGCCTAAAAGTATCGTACAATGGCCCAGTTTGTGTCAGTGCCAACTACCTGGAGTTCCCGACCAGGAACGGAATCCGTCGGGTGATGGTCTCTCCGTACCGACCAGCTTCCAATGAAGCTTCGGAACGGGTGGCACAAACTCTCAAGACTAAGCTCAAGAAGCGCCAAGGCGGAGCTTTCTGCACGCAAGTGGTCCGAGTTATGTTTCACTACCGGACCACGCCACGTGAGCTCTGCTGAAGCAGCTCAAGCAAAAGCTTTACGCCGACAGTGGTTGTCGTCCCGGCCTTGAGCCGGAAGTTGGAGCACCGGTGTATGCCAGGAACTTCCGACCGGGTGCTCCTTGGTCTACCGAACATGTAGCCTCTGCGGTAGGTGCTTCGTCTCTGAACGTGCGTCTGCCAAATGGGACAATGTGGCATCGGCTTGCGGACTATCATAGGCCTCGCAACGAGAACTCAGTGACGTCCACAGACGTCACTTCAGTCCCCGGCCTGTGTCGCCGGACCACGACAGCAGGACACCGACGCCCAAATTTCCAAGTGGCAACCGAAGCATGGACCCCACGTCCTTGCCCAGTCCCTCAACTTCCACTACGTTTTCAAAGACCTATCGGTGTTTAACGAGTTCTGCGACCGGCGTTTCTCAGTCAACCCCAGGGACCCAGGCAGCCGTCACGCCATTACGGAGGAGTTCCAGACCACGAAGAGGTCCACGTCGGAGCTCACTCAGTTGCGTGTGCGCACTTGGTGTCCCCAGTTGACGTGTACGCACGTGGTGTGTTATAGTTGTTTTTTTACTAAGGGCGGAGGACTGTCACAAGCCGTAGCGATATCAGGCGGCATAAGACTGCACGAGCAGAATAAAAGAGAACGACGAGCGTGGCTCAAGCGCTTTTCAACTCCCAAACGTGTCAGACATGTGTATCGTTCCTTCGGGGTCTTGGGCCCGATCGACGACGTAGTACGATCGTCACAGAAGACGTGTAGGGATTACCAAGAGCCACGTCAAACTGCTGACCTGAAAGTTTTTTTTTTTTTTTTAGAGAATTTTTTGCCGGACGGCGATTGTTGGTAGGGCTGCTGAAGAGGATCAGGGAATCGTTCCCCCTCGTCCCCCCAGGTGCTCGATCGGTGGGCGCAGTTCAGGATCGTCCCGTTGGAGAGCTGCCATGCCGTTAATGTCGTTGTCGTCCTCGTCGTCTTTGGCACAGCCGCTATCTGACTCGACGGGGCCTCTGGACTGGCTGTGGATGTAGCTGTGTTTTTGGACTTACTTGTACACCACGGTAACGTTGTACTCTTGCAGTCGTTGTCTCCATCGAACGAGGCATCCCGATGGGTCCTTCAGTCTCGCTAACCAGCACAGCGAGTGGTGGCTGATGACCACTCGGAAGTGACTCCCGTACGAGTACGGGCGGAATTTCATGATGGCCCAGACAACGGCGAGATATTTCTCCTCGATCGTCGAATAATTGCGTCCCGTGTTCGACAGCGTCCGGATAGCGTATGCGATCATGCGCTCTGCACCCTCTTGTTGTTGGACCAGTACCACTCCGAGTCCTATATTGATTGCGTCCGTGTGAACTTCTGTTTGGGCTGATTGCTCGAAGTGGCCGAGAATCGGTGGCGACTGGAGTCATCGCTTCAACTCGTCAAATGCATGTTATTGTTCTTCTCTCCATTCGAAGTTCACGTCGCTTTTCGTGCGGTGCGTGAGCGGTGCAGAAAGCCTGGTAAAATCCTGAAGGAACCGCCTGTAGTACGTGCAGACTCCAAAGAATCTTCGGACGGCCGTCTTGTCCGAGAGTGGTGGAAATGTGGGTACAACGTTAGTCTTCTTGTGGTCAGGACGAACACCTTCGTTGCTCACAATGTGACCCAGGAGCTTCAATTCTTCATAGGCGAACCGGCACTTCGTCGGTTTCAGGGTAAGTCCGACGGTCCTGATTGCTTTAAGAACGGCCTGAAGGCGTCGCAAGTTCGCGTCAAATTTGGCCGAGAATATCATGACGTCGTCGAGGTGAACGAGACAGCTCTGCCATTTGAGGCCTGCCAATACGGTGTCCATGACACGCTGGAAAGTGGCCGGCGCCGTGCGTAATCCGAAAGGCATCCCCTTAAACTCGTACACTCCATCGGGCGTGACGAGGGCAGTCTTCTCCCGGTCCGGTTCGTCAACTTCCATCTGCCAGTAGCCACTTTTCAGATCCATCGACGAGAACTATCGGAAGTGTCGCACCCGGTCCAGTGTGTTGTCGATGCGGGGAAAGAATACACGTTTTTTCTTCGTGAAAGCGTTCAGCCGCCGGTAGTCTTCGCAGAATCGAAGTGTACCGTCCTGCTTGAACGGTACTTTCAACGGCTGTCGAACAGCCCATGGCTGCTCGACAGCCATCGAGCAGCCGTGGGCTGCTCGACGGCTGAATGATGTCGTATTTGAGCATTTCTTGGACTTGCTCATGAATGTCCGCTCTTTCTTTTGGGGAGACTCAGTACGGTGGTCGATGCACAGGGAGTGCATCGTCGTTCGTAACGATGAGATGTTTCGCAACTGTTGTTTGGCGCACTTTCGATGTCGTCGCAAAGCAGTCGCTGTATTCGGCAGGGAAGTTAATGAGCTGTTGTCGTTCTTCTGAGCTTGGGGTTAACGTCGAGCTGCGGCGGTGGTGTACTCTACGGTTCAGATGAGGAGGCTTGTCGGAGATTGTATCATTTTCGACGGTTCTCCGGTGTTTTTCTACGTATCCTACAGCGGCACGTTTTGTGAGGTGCTGCGCCTCCTGTCGAAAGTTTGTCACGAGGAGCACCGTGCGCCCATCCTGCAACTCCGTTACCCTCCTTTCGATGGCTATTCCTCTGCCGAGGAACAGCTGGACGTCGCCTTCTACAAGAGCTCCCCCTGGGCTAATGCACCGGTCACGACGGGCACAAGAATACTCGACCGCGGCGGCAGGTTCACGTGGCCCGAAATCACTCGGACGGTGGCTGGCGTCGTTTGGATCCCTTTGGAGATAGGACAGGCTTTCGGAGGGTCAACCTGTTTGCTCCAAGGTCAATCAAGGCGCCGTACTCACACAGGATAGTCCATGCCAAGGATGACGTCTTTCGCACTATCCTGAATGACGACGGACTTGACTGGACAGGTCTCCCCGTGAATTTTGACGCGAGCAGTGTACGTCCTAAATGGCGTCATGAGGTGTCCTCTGGCTGTGCATATTTTTGGGCCGTCCCAGAGCATCGTGACTTTTCGAAGTCGACGAGAAAGATTCCCACTTAAAACGGGAGTAAAGGCCTGTCCAAACAGGCTACTACAAACCACACGACTCCTGCAAAAGTCGTCAAAATTGAACCGTCCGGCAGTCGTCGGTCGAATGTCTGTTTGGACACCGGCCGAGCCAAATTCACGACTTGCCTCCTCGTCTCCTCCACTTGTCGTTGACGTCGGTGCTCGTCAGACTTGACGTCACACACCACCTGCCAATGGTATGCCTGATGCCTGTCTATCTCCCGTGGATCACAAAGTCGCCGACCTTGCTACCGCCGTCACCTCGGCAGGAAGGCCAAAGAGGTCCGGCTTCGGATGGATTTGGGAGATTCCTTCGTCGAAGCGCGCGTTTCGGCCGCCTCGGCTCAGCTTTTTTTCGTCAAAATCCACGCTCGTAGCTCGAAAAAAATTAATAAAGTGCAGTGCGCAAAAGGGAGACTTTTAGTTGTATGTAGAAACACTGAAAACTTAAGAATATAGCATTTATTTTATTAAATTTCAAACCAACCACATTTGTTTGTCTATACGAGGTACACATCGCGACACTGTTAGCGCGAACACGACATCGGCGCATTTTCGCATTTTACATCTAAATTGTATTAGCGAACACGAAATTTTATCGCTGACATTGTAGAACTAAATGAGCTCTTTTAGTAGCAATAGTGACTTGGATGACATCCGTCGGCTTAGAGAGAAAAACCGAAAAAACCGGCGATCGCTTGTTCGCGCTAACAGTGTCGCGCTCTGTACGTTAGGAACAAGACCCGCGGGAATCCGATCCAATCCACAGAACTGCTGGACGATGGACACGACCTTGGACACGACGCGCGCTCGCCTGGCTTGCCCCCTCACACTCGAGTCTTCCCTTTCCCGTTTTCGGAACTTCCAAAGCGGCGGAGGCCTTGAGCGATTGACCGACAGCCAAGAGAGCGTGTGAGTGGCTCTCCGGACCCACGTGATGAGCAGAGCAAGGCCGCCGTGGAAGAAGCGAGGGGGAGATGTAGCGGGGGACGCTTCCCCCGGCAGCTTTGACGGGAGGAAGTTTCCCTCCGACGGCCGGAAGCGGAGCCAGTGGCGCGCAGCAACGACTTGCAGGAGTCGTGCGTATCGTAGTGTCCTGTTTGGACACCCCTTAATCTGCTCCGACGTTGAGCTTATTGGGCACCGTTGCAAAATCGTCGCTCCGATGCTTGTTGTCGTTAGAGTGGGGGCCCTCCGACGTTCATGGAGTTTGATTCCGACGGTCGTTGTCGGCAACTCCACCTCCAGGGCTTACCGCGCTTAGTTTCCCCGAGGACGGGCGAGTGGCGACAGCATCTCACGTCGGGGCCTTTGCGTAGGCAAAGCTGGACGTCGTGGTGAGGGCGACTTGGACCCACGTCGAGGCGCAGGCATCGAAGAGGCTGGACGTCATAGGTGGTCGTCGATCACCCGAGGTCGCTCACCTTAGCCTGAACCCGGGTCGTCGGTGTAAACGTCGTGTAGTCCGAGCTGCCGGTACGGGCAAAGGTGCTAAACATGGTCGGCTTCCCCGCAGTGGTAGTACAGTGGGCGTCTGTCGGCCATACCCCACACATCGGTCTTCCTGGGTGCTGGTTCTTCCGGGCGCACGTGCTGCCATTCTTCGCGACGTCGAGAGTACTGCGGCGCTCGAGGTTCACGTCGTGGTGGCACCGTATCTTGGCGGGGAGCTTGCGGCGGTCTTCTGGCCATGGCTGCGTAGGTCAGCGTCGGTTCCTCGGAAGCTGGACGTCGACGCAAGTTTCAGGCTGCAAGGCCCGCTGTACCTCGTCGCGCACGATCTCGGCGACTGACAGCGACGCCGGCCGCTGAGCAGCGCGCAGCAGCTATCGGAGCTCCTATCTGACGACGTCCTGGATGGGGTCCCGTATGTCCCATGTAGTGGAGCCCAAGCAGCAGCTTGACGACGTGACTGCAATGACGCCAGGTAGTCGCTGATCATAGGAGGGTCGTGCCTGGAGAGCACGTTGGATACTCGTGGCCTCCGTCACGAATTGTTTGACAGTCGACTGTGGGTGGCGTACAAGGCCTCCAAAATGTTCTCCTTAAAGCCGTGCATGAAACTTTTCAGGTTCTTCTCCTCTGTCGCGTGAGGGTCGGCGCGTGCACTCAGACGTAGGACGTCTTCAACCGTAGCTCGTGACGGTTTTGTTGGGGCCCTTCGTCGTCGTTCGAAGAAGGTCCTCGGCTCTCTCCCGCCTGTGCTGACTGGCGAACGTCCACCAAAGTTCTTCTCTTCAGCTGGTTTCATGGTGTAAAGGAAGCATCGTGGTTCTCGAACCAGTGCCTCGCAGTTCCCTCGAAGGAAAAGCAAAGGTGGTGCAGGCACTGTTTAGCTGTCCATCCGTTGTGGCGTGCTACGCGCTGGTAGTGTTGGATCTAGTCCTCGACCTCCTCGTGGATCTCGCTATGGAGGACGTCGGCGTACGAGGGGTGACAGGCAGGTAAACGACTGGGGCGGCAGAGGCGGGAGTCTCAGGTTGTATGCCCCGGGAGGTCATTGCTGGTCTTGTTCAATTCTCGCTCTGGCGGTCCGGTAGAGGTCCGAATTCTGGGGATTTATCCTTGGTGCGGCGGCTTCCTCGGGTCTCGTTTGTTTAGATGGAGGGTCTTCTTGAGCTGAGGTCTGGGCTTGCGCTGCGTGGCCCTCGGAGGGTACGCTTCATGAGATACGGTACGCCACACCTCCAGCAGAAATGTCACGACTGAAGGTAACAAGAGGACGAACAGTGAATGAAAGTAAACGTTTAATCGGCGAACTTGTTCCAAACGAAATAAAAGGAGAGCGTCGAGGCCACAGAAAAGCGTACGGGAATTTGCGGCGTAACAGCAAGCGAAAGCGAGGCTGACTCAACAAGGTCGCAGGCCGCTCCCTATTCGCAGCGTGTCGGCATGTGGAATGTTCGGCAAAAAAGCTCGAGCGTCGCGCACTCGGTACCAGAATGAACAGGCATTTTCAAGAACAAGCAACAAGGACGAAATTATAAAAGTTACGCCCTGAGCAAAAATAAACAGGAATCTCCTAGAAGTGCGTGATCGAGCGTTACTTACTCGGCTCTGCGTGGGGCAATGTGCTATCAAGTTAACAAATGCAAAGCATATCACTTTAAATAGCAAAAATGTGAACTCTCGTAACCTCGTAAATTCTCGTTAACTCTCGTACACGAGCCTCCATTGGGTGTATTTCGGTTTATATGGTGTTTTGTTGACGCCATTGCGTGTCGAAGGCACGCATTTCGAAGATGGATCTGACATCATATAATATGTAGTTCTCAGAGGCCTATAGTTTCTATCGCGCTGAAATCCTCCACAAGAAAGTGGCGGATTGATATCACGTCAAAAGGCTAGTGATGCAAAACTGTCGATAAATTGACTATCGATAGTGTCGCAGAACTATCGATAGTTCTTCGATATTCGACTATCAATAATACTACCGATAGTCTTTTTACTGTCGATAGTCAGATTTCTGGCGACTATCAATACTATCGATAGTACTATCGTTAGTGTTGCACCACTAGCAGCGGGTCTCTCTTTGCCTGCTTGTCTTCGAGGTTCAACCAGAATCAGCGGGCTACCGGATAGTTTAGGATTAAAACAGTGGCGGACTCTTGTTTTTCTTTTTTTGCTTGTTCCGCGGTAGAAAGGGCGACGACTCTCACAGAAGCCGCCAGCCAGTGCCGCCGAGGCTGGCGCTGCATGCTCCGCAGTCTGCGTGCGCGCCGCGAAGTTTCGCGCGCGTTTGTAGTAGTATTCGTGTGCGGAGCGAACACAGTTGCCACACCGCCACTCGCATCTCTTTGCCCAAACTCTTGCCTTCGTTATCACTGAAACCTGAACCAAAATTGGGATGGTAAGTACTTCGGTTCGTTGGTGTGCCCTTTGAAGAAATAAAGCCTGAAAAAGAGAAGAGGGAGCGACGCATACTACTAGGGTAGCAAAACTATCGATAGTAAACCGTCGACAGTACTATCGATGGGTTTACGATCGTCGACTATCGACAGTTTTCCGATAGTCGATTAACGATAATTTTCTGATAGTCGAATATTGAAAGTACTATCCATAGCTTTTCGATAGTCGACAATCGATAGTACTATCGATAGTTTTTCGATAGTGGACTATCCATAGCACTATTGATAGTTTTTTTACTATCGATAGTCAAATTTCTGGCGACTATCGATATCATCGATAGTACCATCGATAGTTTTGCGCCACTATAAAGACCCTATGGAATATCCCGAGCTCCTTCATCTTCTGCTCGCCTTCGTCGTCTGCAGTTTGATACTTCAGCCCCATGTTCTTGAGAATAAAAACCAGCCCTCGAACGGCCAAGAAAAGCAAGTTATTCGTTTAAGGCTTATAAAATGTCGGAGCCCTGGAGAAAATAAATCATCAGCGTAAAGTCCTTATTTCAAACTCTTTTTGTTCCAATTTTGCAGATTGAAAAAAGGTGAAAAAACCCAAGTACTCAACTGATCTTGCTACACCATCGTTCTTCTGCCGCAAAATTAAGTCCGCTTGCTACGGTCAACTAATGTCAATAGACGCGCGCGAATGCAGCGCCTAAACCCAGCTACAGCGGCGCCATACGCTGAATGTCCTCCTAGTACCACACGCGCAATCTCTCTTTCACCTTGTGATGTACCGCAGGAAAGTCAACAAGCGCAAGCTCGTTGTCTATACTTCGTATCAACTAAAGTTCAAAGATTTGCTTGACTTATGTTAGCTACAGCCTGAAGTTAGTCTGCCTCAACGGCCGACTTGCCTCTCAGCCGTAGATGACCAATCCAGCCAGTGCGGTACAACCGCTAGCCAGGGTTTTGATGTGCACCACGCAGTAGGGATGCATGACCGCACGCCGGTACGATGCTCATCCATGTCGAAACAGGCAGGGTTTGGCTCAGCTGAAATCCAGATGTAGCGGATGCTACAAGCGCGAGCTCCGGGCTTTCAGTGTGCCTGGCAAGTACGCGCGCTCGAGCAGTGCAAAAACTGTGCAGGGCCACATGCTCAAGCTTGCGGCATCGGCTGTGGCTGAACATGAGCCTGAGCGAAGTGCAGGACAGGTATCGGCGGCACAAGCTCTCGTGCGTTAAGAGGCAGCTACTAACGCTGTGAGCTCGCGCTTCCAGCCTTTGAAGCGGTACAAAATAAGGCGAAACAGGTTAGTTTTAATAGCGGGTTCTGAGCTTACGTCGTTTCACCTTATGTTGCACCGCAGCAACGATGTACGGCGTGAGCTCCATAGCGTTGGCAGCCGCCATCAATGCACAAGAGCTGTGCCGCCTAGATGCGTCCTCAGAGCAGGAGCTCAAACTCGTAGCCTTCCCTGGGTGCATCATAAGGTTAAATAGAGTAGAGGCTGCCACATAGACCGCAAATCGCGCGTGCACCCTTCGCTTCGCTCGGTGAAGCTTTGATATTCGCAACTCAAACGCCCTGTAGGTGAATGGTAGTAGTCTCAAGATGGCGGAAGAGATGAGGATAGATTGTCCGGACTTTTATATGCGTCAGCTCGCTGACGCTGATCAGTGTGTTAAATTTTTTTGGCTATAGATTGGAAGCAGTCAAGTCAGGAGCTTATCGCAGGTAACGGATGCGTTGGCGTAAGTTAAGAAAAATGTGCATATGGATTCTGAAAAGTTGCGAAGCAGAAAAAAAAACTAATTTTATTGTAGCACGCACTCGCTTTTTTGTTTAAACTGACGACTATCGAACCGGTGTAATTTACCTCATTAACTTATGTTTAGAAACGTGTAAAAGGTAGGGAAGGTTATGCGGATATACCAGCGTGCTCTGCAATCGCGGTTCAGCAACTTAAATTGCGATTCCCATACAAAGGGATGAACTGTAGCAAATGCATATCTGTTACGCCAAAGCACCACACTGAAACTAAATTTAAAAAAAGAACTCCTGGCGCAATGACACAAAGCCTTCGACCCCTCTAGCTTTCTCTTCATTGGCACAGAAAGTTGATGCCGAGTATAGGAAGACTTAGTGTCAATAAAAAGATGCAAAATTAGTGTGGCAACTTATACAATCACTGATTAGAGCTCGGTCCCAATGCTCGTTCTTCGAGAGCAAAAACATTCAACCAGTGAGCCCCGTAACGCATGGTTGACGCCATGAAAGGTGCACACCATGTTAAAAGATGCAAGTTGCCGTACTTGTGGCAAGACTAAACTTGGTGTTTTATTTCTGTTCCACCCTTTTTCCATAGACTGTATACGCAAGGGAGACAGTTAAGTCCACCTTGAGCAGAAAATGTGCCGAGGGCTTAATCGCATTTTTTGTTTCATTTGCAGGAAAAACAAAATCGGATTGATGTGTAGGTTTGTACAGCCAAGAACGTGGTCTGCCTCAACGGGCGACGAGTCTCCCAGCTGTAGATGAGAAATTTAGCCAGTTAACGTGCATCACGCGGTAGTAATACACAACCACACGCCAGTACGACGTCTCATCCAGATCGAAACGGGAACGGGCGGGGATTGAACCCAGAATGCTTCAGTTGCAGGACTATTGTGCAGCTCAAGCGCCGCCTCCACTGCTGTTGCATATTGTTTCATGCACAATAATGCACAGCACTGCAGTTACGAAGACGGTAACTGCGACCTGCCACCTAAGGTGCTCGTGCCTTCCTCGCCTTTCGAAGCGGACGACGGGGCTGTACACCGGCGTGCACTTCTGCGCCATCAGTTTTGTGGTAAGGTTCGAGCCTGCAAACCCCAGTTTATCTCTGAGGAACTCGTGTAAGGGCAACACTTATTTGTTCCAAAATATAATTTAATTGTAGAGGCCAGGGTTTAAAAAGTTGTAGAGCCCTTCCACTTCACGTGAAGATGGAGGGCCATTGAAGCTATTCTCTTCAAAACGTCTGGACGATGCCTAGAGGACGACGTCTAGGAAGACCTCAAGGACGACCTGAAGGACAACGTCTAGGACGACCTCGAGGACAACGTCTAGGACAACCTCAAGGACGACGCCTAGAGGCACGACGCCTAGGACGATCCCAAGGAAAACCTCAAGGACGACTTCTAAGATGACCTCGAGGACGATGCCTATAGATGATAACAATCGATCAGGACTCCACTACATAAAAATGCCAAGGAAGGCAAACTCACTCTGGCTGCCCCCTTTTCGTATTTATTTATTCATACTTGACCCCTGTTTTTGTTTTTATTTATTCATACTTGCCATGACCAATGGGAAGTTTTCTGTCGACATGTGAGGACGCGTTTTTCCCCAGACCCTGGCGTATAACAGCTTCGCTGTAAAATATGTATATTTGTGTATCTAACACATAATGTATATGATATTAAATTTGCTGGTCTGATACACCTCTTTTTGGAACCGGAAGAAACAGAAGTGTTTAAGCACACTTTGACAGCCATATATGTGCAAGCTGAATCGCAATCTTGGTTCCGGAAACTTAGCTGTCTTGCCGAATCACTTGTTCTGTGGAAGCACATTCCTAAGTGGCAGTCTCGTATAAAAACCCATACAAACAATTGAATTAGACTGCGTGTCGACTTCACGCAACCAGGAAATATATACTTCGTATGCCGCGTGATAAACAAATAAGTTGCTTAGTTTAAAATAATATACAGACAACCCGGGGACTCGTGGCTACTTCCCGATGCAATGAAGTCAAAAGCACACGAAACGCAAACGTGTGTAGGACCTTCGAGACGGTATAGATGGTGGCAGCCAGCTGGTGCGGGTATAACGCCATTTAACTTCCTGAGAGTGAGGCACATAAAAAGGACACCACACACATAGACTCTCTAACACAGCTATGGGTTTTTATCGTCGTCGTCTTTGTCTTCGCCTCCAGTCTTTCAACGACTTTTTCCGCGCGACATTTCAAACTGATGTTGTGCACAAATCTGTTCCGAATCGATTGTCGGTTGATCCAAAATAAAATAAAGGCAATCATTAAATAATTGTCCCGATGGTACACATTGTCCTATAACACTCCGGTGTAGAGTTTGGTAGAATCCACCGATCCAGTCACATGGCACATTGTTCGAACACCACACACATCTTATACCGCGAGGCAAAATTCACACGTCAAGGAACCTTTTTTCAATATCAGAAAAAACAACCGATGCGTTGCTTATACAGTTTTTTTGAATTATTAATTTGTAATGTTTCGAGAATAAGTCTTTCTCTTGTCATTTCTTTCAAATTCTAACTACTTGGTACGTTTCTTCCTATGTGTGTGTGTGTGTGTATTTTTGCGTGCCTCACTCTCAGGAAGTTAAATGGTGTAGGACCTTCACGCCGCGGCACTGCTATTTTGCACCTGCATTTTCTACTTCCCTTTTATTTTAACTCCCCATCAGCTTTGACGTCAGTCAAATGCTGGATGCATTCGTCTTATGTTTGCAATGCAAAAGCAAGAACAAAAATATTCCTTTTTTTAAAGCGTTTTAAATAATTTTGACGAAAGGTAGCAAGAAAGAGAAGATTGTAAGGAGTCCAAAGAAAAGCATTGATGAAGTGAATGTAACAGCGCAAACAAGCTGGTTTGGATTGAACATGACATAGACTCCGAGACTACATGTAAGAACAACACAAACACTAAAAGCACTGACGCTGACTGCATGCCATGGCTGCGGTGACGCCGCAAAAGCCTCGACAAATACCGTGGTATTGCATGCTGCCAAACGAAATGATGCAGTGGAAGGTTTGTCTATGATAGAATCGAAAGGGGAAGACATCAAAAGAGGTCTACCCAGAAAAAATATTTATTATTTTTGTCAAAAAAAAAAAAAACACTGTACCACTGCCAGGCTGGGCGCTTTTCAATTCATTTTTCCGGACTAAAATCCCGCGAGTGAAAAGGCGCTTGACTTTATTAGTCAGCGCGTCCGCGGACGAGGCGTGGATCGCAGGAATCCGTGACGTGACGGTCACGTGATACACGGTCCGTGGGCGGAAATTGCGATTCGGTCCGTCGTGTGAATCGTCTATCAAGAGCAGCAGCTGCTTCAGGCTCTAGAGGCGTCTCATTCCCGTCCAGCAGTCAGTCCGTAGGCTGGTAGTTGTTCGTACGCCAGGACTTTCGTCCCCAGGACGCAATATCATCTTTACCACAGCTTGTCAAGCACAAATCAATCAGTGTTTCGCTATAACCTGTAATGCGGTTGGATATTTCAATTACATGGGAACAACCATTTAAATAATAAATATCAATAAACCTCAATAACTGGGTGAGATTGGTAAAATATTAATATTAATTTCTCCATAATTACAACAGGCATTTTAAGCACGGAAACAGATTCTTGCATTCGCTCGGGAATACTATAGAACTCATCCATCAACCTAGAAGGGTCTATAGATAATACCAAACACGAGTCCACACGTTTTAACAAAAAGCGATTCAAAATTTGGGTTGATAAGGAGAATTCAGCTATTACTTCGTAAAAAACTCTTCTTTACCTAAAGGACAACACCACCTCCCTGCTATTTATTTTGCGTGCAGCTTCACACCTGTAGCCTTCAAATCGTAATTCATCACTGCCAGAGGACCATGACTCACTAAAGGCCAATACATTGAATTCGTAGTTTAGAGAAGATAAAAAATATTGTCCTCATTTGCCTTGTTTCTTAAACTACAAACGTTTAGATGATAAAGGAAGCGACATAGACGCGTTTAGACGAAAAGAACTAGCGCCATGAGAGCGACGGTCACTCGTTGAAGCTTCCATGCAAAGCTGCAATCACATTTTTTTTTTACCATTCCACGATGGTTTTTCTTTCTTTCGAGATCGCCCTCGTCAAGGACCTGAATGGCTCTTTCGCCCTCACTTTGGTATACGAAAATATGTCGATTTTCTTTTGCCAAACAAAACGGTAGCCCTTTCGCAAAACCTCTGTCGTGCGAGCCACACCAATCGCTTTTTCGGGGAGTTGAATGGTCAAGAAAACGCAGTTTTTGGTTCATTTGTTCTGAGGCGAGTGCGACTCTCGATCCACTTTTTCTTCAGGGATTTTGATACGTACTGAATAATCACGACAATTTCTTAGCCAGACCGCGATGGAAGGCGATAAACGGCATTTATGTCAGAGGTCGCTAGTTCAGAGAGCTTAAGATTGTGAACCAAGATGTTCATCCCTTCTAAAAGACTTTCATGCTCCTTCTGTGCCATACCATGAACCTCAATCTTCAGACGGCGATTATACTGCTCCAGCTTATTAAGCTGAAGTTTCATTTGCTCAGCGCCCACTGTCGCGACAGCTGATGAATCCAAGTCCAAGTACTCAACTCTCCTTTTTAAAGCAGAAACACGCTACGCTGCTCATCCAGTTTAGACAGCATTGTGTCGTAATGAGCAGAAAGACCTTGGATTGATGCCTCGATCCCATTCTCTTTTTTAACAAGCTTGGGGAGAGCATTCACCTTCACCCTAAGTGAAGAAGCATATAAATCTTTTCATTTAGTCATATCAGTTCACATTTTATCCTGAAATTCTTCAGTTCACTAGGTGTTATAGTACGTCCTATTTTTGCTGTTTCACATGTCACAAATTTTCAGGTGTCCTTGAAAGAGCCATCCTTCCTGCGAAAGCTAGAGGTGGTTATGCTAGAGCACTTGCCTAGGTGCAAGTTCTTAGGCATATTTTTATCTATGGTTTTCTACATGTTTCTCTTCTCCTTATCCGCATGAAAGAGAAAACCACTCCCTTTTCTTCATCAAGCGTTGTACAGAGGCGCGCTGACGTAGACTTTCCTGAGAAACAAGGGAGCATTTGCTCGGGCTGCAAAAAGAATCCTCTATCTTTTCGCGATTGGTGATATTTTGTTCGCGTGTCTGGCAACTTTACAGATTGTTCTTTGCGGGATACCGGACGTGGCATTAAGATCGCCTAACTGGTTGTGGCTTGCGCAGCTGGTCGGCTCGTTTAACATTCCTGTAGCGTTTTCTCAAAAGAACCTTCCATATGCATCGCTATCGTCCTCATACGATAGTACTTATTCCACGCTCATTGGTGCACTTACCATTTCAACGGCATGCTTTAGCAGAAAGCACTTTGTCGTCTTTTTTATCTAATAGTCATAATCTGGTACCCTCCTCTTATGTGCGCCTTTATATTTGGGTCTAGGATCTTTCGGTGTAGGAAATTGTTTGCCGTAGGACTTTCCAGTGCGGACTTTTCGGTGCAGCGTCATTTCGGTGTACGAAGTTTTTGATGCGTGGACTTTTCGGTGCACGGACATTTTAGTGAATAGCATTTAAAATCCTGGTTGTCTTTAAATTGTCTCTAAGCGTGCATCGCATTTTTTACTACCATGTTGCTTATACTTACATATTGATACAATGTTCATACGGTGCCACTGTTAGTAAAAATTATTTATTTGCTATGTTTTTCATAAAATACCAAGAAATTATATTCGGCTAATTTGTCCTCACTTGCCATTGGTTCCGGTATGTATAGGGTTACATATTTATACCATCATTTAGTTCTACTTCAACTAAAGCTATATAGATCCTTAATTTACCCATATATATCATCAATTCCCATCGCTACAAAAGCAGTTTGCATATTTTTTTGTAGAATGTGCGAATTGTTCAGCCTTTTATAATGACTGCCTCTACAAAAGTATTCATATGCCTTTCCCCGCAGTAAAAAGCTTTTGAATATATTTGTATTGGTCGGAGACGCAATTTATTTTTTGTTCTTGAAGTCCATATTTGCTATGAGCTAAATCGCAACACGCAATTCCTACGTAATTCCTATCAATACGTCGTGTACATTTCATGCATTAAAACATTAAAGTTTACAAAGGTTCACAGTGTCTGGTGGTTCAACAACGTTTTTCTAAACAAATATTCTATTTTAAACCGAAATGTCCATGAACCTAAAGGGTGCGTACACCGAAATGTCCGCATACGGAAACGTCCATGCGCCGGAAAGACCGCACCATGAAGACCTACACCAAAAATTGGGGGTCTGTACCCTCAATTCGTTTACCTTCTCAGCAGGTACCTATTGTCTAGAGTGCGACCGCTAAATTTTTCTGCAGCACTGACATCCTTTTCAGCCACCCGCCGCCTGTGTAAATGCTGGGGCCGGTGTCCCGCAAATTCCTCTGATTGCTGACGTCGCACACATCACTCCCCAAAAGCATCCCGCGTATGAGTACCCCCTATAGAGCTTTCCAGCGGCGAGTCTCGAGCGAGGCGATTTACAGCGCGCGTCCCTGGTTTTCAGGGTGTACGTCAAGGGCGCCCGACTGCGCTGGGCAGTGGGTTTTTCTCGACAGTAAGTTGTGACAGCCCGCGTAGACGCAATTCCGGACGATGGTGGCTGCCAAATTGTTGTGTTCTCTCTTGTTCTCTTTTGTGTTTTGTGGCGAAAAGAATTTCTCGAGGTTTCCAAAAAGCATTGTACTATTTTTGAGAACAAAAACAAACAAATGAAAGCTATTTTGATATGACGTGCGCGACTGTACAAATAAACTGGTATGTTTGTTTCATTTTATGTTGATTTTTCACGAAACCACATACTCAGCAGTGTCAGCCTACAAAGGCCTTAACTGACAAACATATTTGATCACACATAAAATAGCCGAAATGCTTGGGTATTTCCGGCTCATTACATGAAATTCAACGAGCCTGATCGATCGAGCAACATAATAATAATAATATCAGTGATAAAGTTTTACCCGCTCTATACATGAATGAAGGAAACCAAGGGAAAAAGCTGTTTGACAGCTTGACAGAGCCCCCTGCTCCCTTGCACTTCCCTGTGGCAAGGCGAAATACAAAGCAACAGCAAATTATCAGCATTGTATACAAAAATAAAATACAGCGTGCTCTCAGAAAACCAATATATTCAATACAAACAAGAAGACAAATCTTGCATTGGGACAGACATTATATCAAAGTTTTTCTTCAAGAGGAAGTTTAGTAAAGTAGGTAGCATATACTTTAGAAACTGTATGGAATAGTTGTTATGGCAAGGAGGGCACAGCCCAACGTGCCGCCGAAAGTGTTGAACAAGAGGTAACATGTTCCTTAGTTTAGAAAGCTTGGCCAGAATATCCACGTTTCTTTTTTATTTTATTTTCTACCCTAAAGTGGACCAGAAGTTTATACGTATACATATCGAAAACACGCAATAAATTACACTTTTCAAACAAACCCGAAGTGGTTGAAATATAAGATCTTTCATCCGCATTAGGGCGGACAAATTTCTTTTGTAACAGATGTAGTTTTTGTTGATTTGAACCAGTAGATGCAACTTGCCATAGAAATAGAGTTCGAGATCTAAGTAGTCGAATAGCATACTTTCGTAAAATAAAAAGGTTCTGTGAGATTAATCCAACAGCCCTGGGCACCTCTATGAAGTATATAGCTCACATAATCGGTCCCAAATCAACATACTGGTTAAAAATAGCACTAAAACTCTTGAAATTCTTTATTATCTCTATACCATTTGAAAATAATACAACACCTTTTTCATAAAAACACTTTTTTTTGTTTGAAAGAGAATTGCTTTGGCTTTACTACTATTAATTTTAAGTCCATTGTCTGATGTCCAATTTCGCAGCCCTGTTAAAGTACCATTTGCGCAGTTGATAAGTTCATCACCATTCTTAGCCTAAAATAAAGGGTATATATCATCTCAGTATACAACAAATTCAGCAAGAGGATCTATGTGAACAATACCGTTAATATAAATGTTTAATATCAAATGTCCCTAAAATACTCTCTGTAGTACACCGGAGAAAGACTTTGTTTTAGATAAAGCAATTTAACCACTCAAACTGCTTACGATTATTCAAACATGACTGGAGCAACTTAAGTGCTTGACCCCGAATTTCATAAAGATAAAGATTTCTAGCAACACATTACTGGTTTAGACAATCAAGTACTTTCGCAAAATCAGTAAATACGGTTAAAGCCATGTGGTTTCCTCAAAACTGTCTAAAATAAATTATTTTTATTCTAATAATGCAAGATCTGTCGAACGATGCTCATAAACCCAAAATTAATCATTAGTAATTTCATTATACTTATTAAAAAATTATACAGATGAATGTATAAGTTTTTCTGAGACCCTAGAAAACACGGCACGCACCCTGCGGTGACGCGTAATCCGAACAGGATTTGAGAAATTTACTCATATACCACAACATATGCAATATTACTATTTCTTTCAATTACCCGAGACTGTAGTAAGAAACCTATCAAGCATCCAAAGGTGGAAGAGAAAGGCAAAGTGATAGGAAGACAACGCCTCGAACACACAGCTAAAAGCTTTATTCATACAACTAAAAGGTGTAGGCCCATTCGTCAAATGCCCATTCGTCATAGGGCAACTGGTAACAGGCCCGTTCGTCACAGCGGAACATTCATCATAGAGCGATTCGCCACCCGGACGACCTATCACAAAATAGTTTCAAGATAGTCTTTTTTGTCCGAACGGTCCGAAACGTTCGGACCCACCCCGCCCCCAGATACAAAAAAACGAGCGAAACGTCCGGACAAAAAAAGCGAAACGTTCGGACCTATCTTTAGATACAAAGAAAGGTCAGAGGGCGTGACAGTGACCTTAGCGACCCCCTTCTCTATTCTGCGGAGTCTGCAAAGATAAAGGCTTTACAAAACACATGTCCCCTGTACCTTCGCCATCTTAACTGGGTCATCCAAGGTGGCCAATCCAGGCAGTTTGGTGTTGTTTTTTTTCTCGGATCGCGGATGTCACCGAGAGTATAAGATAAGATTTTTTTACGTCAGATCTTAGCCTCTAATTTTGAAATAGAGGTATTAACTACTGAGAGAGGTGGCGCTCTGCTTCTCCTCGAGGATATTCGTACACCTGTAGCAGAGCGAACGAAACGACCTTGTATTGGGTCTGCCGGCCGAGACAAACCTACAAAGTCAAGGTGACAACCGATCTTGCTAAGACTAGTATAGTATCTTCCTCAAGTCTGCATACGCATGCCGGGGATCCAACGGAGCTTAACGCGCTTAGGATTCGTCACGAGATAAATAAAGAAAGCAGGTGTCTAATCGCGCTTGTTTTTATATTCCTGAGTGTTCCTAATGCAAATGTTTTTCAACGTGTTTCTTGATTGCAGTGGAAGGCCACCTTGCTCCACACCAGATACTTTTAGATACAGCAGCCTCGGCCACCAACGACACTGCTTCGCAGATTCCTGCTGCCTCGGCGCTTCGGCGCACAATCCGCAAACAGGCAGCGCGCGAATTTTGTGTACAGTGTACCATCCTGCAGAGCCGACATCCATATGCCTCAAGAGTTTAAGGTAAGGTGCGTCAGCGTTGCGTGCGTGACTTCTTGGTAATATTTTTACATTCATGCAGATCACAGCCAAAGGAGACTCATTCCTCCTCCACGACAGCGGCGAGGGCGACAGCGAAAGGCTTTTGTTATTTGCGACCGAGCGTAACTTGAGCGTTTTGGAGCAGTCAACTACATGGTTCGCCGACAGGACGTTTAAAGTGACTCCTGTCCAGTTCTACCAGCTCTGCACAGTTCATGCTGACGTAAACGGTGTAGTCGCGCCTATGGTTTATGGCATGCTGCCCAACAAGTCTGAAGCCACCTACAGGAGGTAAGCACTTAAAGCTTTACTAAGTTTGTGAGGCAAATACTTCGTTGCTCTGAATTCTGCTTTAGATAACGTTTGAGACATATGGAAATTGTTCTCTTTATCTGTCAAGGTTCTTTGATGTTCTGCTGCGTCGTATGAGGCCCATCTGCGTTGACGTGATTTACACGAATTTTGAGATCGCGGCCATCAATGTGCTACAAGCCGTAGTTACCGGAGCCAAGATCCAGGGGTGTTTTTTCTACCTATCCCAGTCAGACTACAGGAAGGTGTGCTCCAGTGGTCATCAGGGCCGCTATGACACCGTCGAGGAGTTTGCTGTTAAGGTTCGTAGTAGTTATTCTAATATGAGCAATAAATGTAACTGCGGAACAAAACGAACTCATAGAAAACGACAGGTGTCTGACGTTTTCGGCGAGTTATAATGATCAATCTCCACCAGCCTGTTTGAAACCTAACTTTCTGTCCACTAATCACCTTTTTTTTGTTAGTTTCAATAAAACCAACAACGTATGTTACACTTCGATGCACTTTAGATGAAGATGCTGCCGGCGTTGGCGTTTTTGCCGATTTCCGACATCCCCGAGGCCTTCCAGGATTTCGCTTGAGGTTTTCCTCGCAGAGGCTGCACCCGTGGCAGACTACTTTGAGGATGTATATATCGGGAGGCCCCGTCGAAACGGCTCCGTCGTCCAGACTCATCTTTCTAGCCAACAATTTCGGTCAGTAAGGGAATTCGACACTGTCTGCGGAAATTTCAAGGAGCAAATAACAGCACTCGAGAGCTATGGCATCGGGAGACTCCAGTGTAATTGTGTGAAAGGTAATTTATTATATCTTTCTAAGATGTTTTAGTAACGTGATATAATGAAAAATATTTGTTTTCGTTAGAAACAAATACGATTCGGTGCGTACTACAAAAGAATATGTGCACATTCTAACTTTCTTTTTTTTTGCAGAGTAACGTGGGTTGCAGCGCCCCAAACATCTGGGCATTCCTCGGCTGCATCAAGAGGGAGCACGGCCTGACAGAGATGAAGCTTGCACAAGCGGAGGGTGGCACGACATCATCGAGGGTGTCAAAGAAGCACACAGACTGCAACAAGCGCCTTCAAGTCATTGTCAGCCTGCTATAATGGTTGCGATCGTTTGGAGACTTTGAGGGCAGCAGCCCGAAACATCGCATTCTAGAGTTAAAACTCCGTATCAATAAACCGTCTTGTTATAATTGTGAACATAACTCATAGGCCTGTTTTTCGGTAGACAGAAGTGGAAAAGTGACAATTATAGCGCATTTATTATAATTGTAGCAATATGCCGCTGCGGTTTTATATGAATAGTTTGTCGTCAGCAACTATATATGCACTCGTAATGCCAAGTAAACATACTATGTATCCAGGGGAAGCGGGGGGGGGGGGGGGGGAATAACTCTGATCCGTTCGGTCCGAACGGATCGGGAGAAACAACAGACTATCTTGCAACTATTGTGTGATAGGTCGTCCGGGTGGCGAATCGCACTATGACGAATGTTCCGCGGTGACGAACGGGCCTGTTACCAGTTGCCCTATGACGAATGGGCGTGTGACGAATGGGCTGTCGTCCCCCGCTCTTATACACCCGCATTCCCAGGGTCGCCGTGCCCCGGCACATACAGCCTCCTCTTTTCAAGTGACACAGACTTCCCTTTATCAAACTTAAACCACGGACACACACACACACAAAACGGGTATTTCTGCGGCGATCACACGCTATCTCGCGCAGGGGCAAGTGAAAATGGGGACACGAACAAAGAAAACACACACCAGATCAACTTGCTGCATCCCAGTCCGGATCTCAGACTGACAAAGTCACCACTATCGCTTGTCTTCGTCTCCTCCCTTTGAAACAAACATCTAAAGCAGTAAAAAAGACAGTGAGTCCGCAGGCGAGCTGGCGGGAAGTTAATCATGAAAAAGAATACCCGAGACTGTCGTAAAAGCTGGGAAACTTGGTCTAAGGAAAAAGACAAGGGAAAAGAACGTCTCAAACAGCCACTGCGTTTATTTCCTCCAAGCCTTATATATCCACAGTCGGTAATCGGGGATCAGGTTATGGATAGAGCAGGCTTTGAGGAAATAAACGTAGCAGCTGAGTTTGAGACGTTCTTTTCCCCCGTCTTTTTTTCTTCGACCAAGTTTCCTCCCTCTACCACAGTCTCGGGTATTCTACATCATGATCTAAAGCAGGTAGAAGGCTTCAACTGCGTGACTTCCTGCGATTTGACGCGCTTTTTTTCAAGGGGGAGATGAAGAAAAAGCGATAGTTGGGACCGCGTCTGCCAGTCTGAATTCGGTTTAGGTTGCAGCAAGTTGTTCTGGTGTGTGTCCTTTGTTCAAGTCCTCCTTTTCCTTGCCACTTTGGGAGAGAGATGTGTCACCTAGAAATATGTTGTGGTTGTTGTTGTTGTTTGTTTTGTGAGGTGCAGCGGTTTGCGTTCCTCGAAAAAGAGGAAGTTCGTGTCTTTCGAAAGCCGAGGCTGTGTGTGCCGGGGGCTGGCCACCTTTGGGAGTGGTGGTATATAAGAGACAAAACTGAATAAACCTTTTCGCTGTGTGCTCGAGACGTAGTCTTCCTATCACTCTGCCTTTCTCTTCCACGTTTTGATGCTTCATGGTTCTCCCGCCCCAGTCTCCGGTGCAATTTAAAGAAGTGGTAAAGTTACACCAGCTCGACTGTGATTTCCCTGTAATATCCAATGTGCAATGTCGATGACAGTCCCTTCACGACGATCGGGTGGGTTCCCGCTTTTGGTGTTAATGTTTTTTGAAGAAAGCCGTTTTTTCGCACTGTCGCAAAGCAAATGACCGATCGTGCCTATTCCGTCTCCACCTATCAGCTTTTTTTTCGCGAAGACCCGGAACATGTCCTGGAAGGCTTTTTGAAGATTATCTTAACATAAATTACCGTTGAAGAACGTCGAGCATCCGAATCCCGGCACGGGCTGCTTGACATTCGCTTTCTTCGTTCGTTTCGTGATGCTGCTGTGATACGAGCCCTGATATTCCCTGGTTCTCACGGTGGGAGATAAAACAAAAAGAAAGCATCCTGAACAGGCAGGGCGAAGTAAAAGCTTCGAAGAAATCATGAACTCCGAATGCACACTAGTGTGAGAGTCGTGCCGATCACCAAAGCCCGGCGGGATGCGGTGAAATTCGACTGGTAGGGGTCGCTCGAGTCGCAAAATGGCGGCGCTGAGCTATTTAAATGCTTATCCTCCGTTTCATTAGTATGTAGCACAGGTGAAGGAAACACCAGGTGAAGGGGTAGTGAGAAAGCGTTAGGAAAGCTGGGAGGAGGAGGAACCTCCTCTTCTCTAACTTTCCTAACGCTAGCAATACGTAACCGAACTAAAGTA
>JAZHYW010004067.1:0-48374 GCA_037355805.1 Ixodes ricinus
GGGCATCGGTCCAAAGACTGCCGCAGCCAAACGAGATGTTCTGGATGCAGGGGACGACATGTCTCGTCAATGTGCAATCCTTTTTGGCAGACAACAAGACCGGTTCCGGAAGAGACCGCCAATATACTCACCACTAGTAATACGACGCCTCACCGAGCTTCGAGCATTCTACTGCAAACTTTCAGGAGCTGGGCCGTGAGTGATGAGAGCTGCGCATATATCCGCGGTATTATCGATGGTGGAAGCCAGAAGACGTTCATCAGAGAGGACTTGGCAAGGAAACTTGACTTGAAAATTATAGGTCAACGAAGCATGAAGCTTAACACGTTTGCCAACAGCGGCTCGGACGTAATAAAACAGAACTTCACACTGGTCAGACTACGACTTCGAGGCCAGTATGCGATGACGGAGTATGTTTTAGAAGCCGTTGTCGTCCCATTCATCTGCCAAGATCTCATCGAAACACCCGTCGAACACTCGTTCCTTAAAACAATCACGGGGTCCATCGCTGACGAGTTGATGTTTCCCTCCGTCCAAGCAGAGGAAGGCATAAGCCTGCTCATTGGCGCTGACCAAATGTGGAGATTGTTAACTGGCGAAACACGCCGCTCATCATCCATCCCCGGCCTGGTGGCCATTTCAACTAGCCTAGGATGGACCTTTCAGGGTCCAACAGGCACCGTGAGAGTCTTGTCGAATACTACCACGAGCTTGATGGTATGCGTGTTAGGAGTGGCAGTGACCACCGAAGACGACGGGGCAGCGTTAAGAAACTTCTGGGAGCTGGAGGCCATTGGAATCATGGATGAACCGACCAGTACGAAACAGCAAGATAGTACGGTACTCGAACAATTCACAGAGAAAATAAGTTGGAAGAATGGCCGCTACGAAGTCGCTCTACCATGGAAGGAGACGGCAACAACACTTGGAAATAATTACATCACTGCCAGGTCTAGACTCCGCAGCCTGATCCGACGTCTCAAGCACGATGGCTCCATCGCACTATATGACAAAGCGATACGCAATTACTTTGAGGACGGACACGCGGAAGAGGTAAACGAAAAGTCCCCATGTGACGGACGCGTTTATTATATGCCTCATCGAGCGGTGATTCGGGCCAACTCGGAATCGACAAGAATTCGAGTGGTGTTCGACGCTTCATCACACGCGCCAAACACCGGATCTCTCAACGACCATCTTGAGAAGGGGCCTACCATCAACACAGAACTCTTGCCGGTGCTGCTCCGATTTCGTATGCAAAAGGTGGCTCTCACAGCTGACATCCAAAAGGCCTTCTTACAGATAGAAATCGCAGAGTGTGACAGAGATGCTCTCCGGTTTCTTTGGTTTGAGAAGACACCCAGACCAGACGAGCCGCTGCCCGATATAAAAGAGTGGCGCATGACGCGAGTTCCTTTTGGAACAACTGCCAGTCCATTCCTACTTGGGGCGACAATTCGTCATCACTTAGAGAACGTGAGTGATTCGAACAAAGACATCGCGGCTCTTTTGCTGGACTCATTTTACGTGGACGACCTACTGATTGGAGCCGCAAGCACCGAAGAAGCCCGAAGACTCGCTGACGGAGCACAGACATTGCTCAGGGAGGCCGGCATGGAACTACGCAAATGGAATACCAATTCCAGCCAACTGCAGAGCCTATTCAATCAAAGGGAGGGGAACGTCGATAATTCACCTCACATCACGTCAATCAGGTCCCACGAGGTCACAAAGGTACTGGGACTGGTGTGGGACAAAACCACAGATTCCTTCACGTTCTCTAGTGACCATCTCTTGGAGATTCTCTCGACAAACATGACTACAAAACGCTTCGTCCTCAAAGCCTCTGCTAGGATCTTCGATCCCCTAGGGTTCCTCTCACCTTACGTCATACGAGTAAAGATTTTGTTCCAACGTATATGGCAACATGGTCTGGGATGGGACGAAGAACTACCAGAAGCGCTACGGCAAGAGTGGACAACGTGGTGCGCCGAGTTAAAGGACTTGCCACGCATCATGGCTCCGAGACACTTACAGAATGTGGATGGTGAGAGCAAGCTGGAGCTTCACGTCTTCACAGACGCCAGCCCTCAGGCTTATGGTGCCTGTGCCTATCTTCGCGCCGTGGACAGAAAAGAAAATGTCAGCGTCACTCTGGTGTTTGCCAAGTCCAGAGTTGCCCCGCTTAAGACGCTGACCCTCCCACGACTAGAACTGATGGGAGCCCTCTTGGGAGCACGTATGGCTAAATATCTGTGTACTGTTTTGTTTGGTGTCGTAGTTACACTATGGTACTGGACAGATTCTATGATAACCCTCGGTTGGATCAAAGGATCAGCAACTGCATGGAAACCTTTCGTCGGTAACCGAGTGACAGAAATACAAGCACTAAGCGATCCCTCTAATTGGCACCACTGCCCGGGCGGCGCGAACCCAGCAGACGCCCTTACTAGAGGGAAGACGGTAATGCAGCTAAGTGCGTATCAGTTATGGTGGTCTGGGCCCGAGTGGCTTTCCCGAGAAGAAGGAAACTGGCCAATTGGCAGTACCTCAGAAAATGAGAACCTCAACGGAATTGACGGGGAGAGACGACAACAGGTCGAAATACTGCTGACCACTGTGAGTGCACCAACCGCACTCTTGACATTGGAAAATTTCAGCAGCTATACCAAGATGCTGCGTGTCACAGCGTGGATAAAACGATTTGTTCAAGGTTGTCGTCGACAGAACAAGTCACCTGAACTGCCCCTAACGGCAGATGATATTACAGATGCAGAAGCTTTCTGGATCAAGAATGTTCAACGAGAATGCTTTGGCAGAGAGATCCAGGAGCTGGTTCAAGGCGGAAGTATCTCAAAAGGATCGAGAATAACCGATTTGCAGCCCTTTCTTGACGACACCGGAACCTTGCGTATTCGAGGCAGACTTCACCAAGCCACAGCCTCGGAGGAGGTGAGACATCCTACTCTTCTGTTAGGAGATCACCCTTTCACCAAGTTGCTTGTCATGAATGCTCACCTCAGAGTATTACATGGAGGCTTGCAGGCCACTCTGACAGAAATCCGTGACAGATTTTGGCTCTTAAGTTCACGACGAGCCGTGAAGAAGATCATCGCGGAATGTCGCATCTGTCGACGATTCCAAGCAAAACCGGCCACGGCCCCCGTAGCTCCGCTACCACGGGACAGAGTGGAAGAGAGTCAACCCTTTCAAGTCGTGGGAATCGACTTCGCGGGGCCATTGTTGGTCAACTCAGCAGGGCAGTGCGTTAAGGCCTACGTTGCCTTATTCACTTGCGCGACCACTCGGGCACTACACCTCGAGCTGGTATCCACCGCGGCCACGGCGCCATTTCTCTTGGCCCTGCGACGCTTCGTGTCACGAAGAGGTCTCCCAAGCACCATTTATAGCGACAACGCGCTGACATTCAAGAGAGCAGCGAAGGACCTGCCGGCCTTGTGGGAGGCTATTCGCAGTGCGGAATCTCAAGACTTCTGCAGTGTTCACCGAATCACCTGGAAGTTCATCGTAGAACGGGCAGCCTGGTGGGGAGGCTGGTGGGAAAGGATGGTGAGGTCGGTGAAAACGTGCCTCCGGAAAATTCTTGGACGGCAGAGCTTGTCGTTTGAAGAACTAACGACTGTACTAACAGACATCGAGGCAGCGCTGAACTCTCGGCCACTCACCTACCTTCATGCCGATAATAGTGAACCAGCGGTCTTGACTCCCGCTCACCTACTCATAGGAAGGCGATTGATAACTCTTCCAGAGGCGGAGCCAACCCACGCGTCATCGAGAGATTCACTAACACGTCGGTGGAAATATAGGCAGAGGCTCATGAACAACTTCTGGGTACGTTGGAAGAAAGAATACCTACTAGAGCTTCGTTCGGCGCACCTTGCACCACCGCTCAGCAGCCGTGCACCGAACGTTGGTGATGTAGTACTGTTGCACGACCGAATCACTCCAAGACATCTTTGGACCTTGGTACGTGTCGTTGAAGGTTTTCCAGGAAGAGATGGAAATGTAAGGGCGTGTGCCGTTAAGCTGCCGTCTGGTTGTGTAATCCGACGGCCAGTGCAGCTGCTCTACCCTTTGGAAACTTTGTAAATCTTATCCCCAATTTCCTCACTTTGTGAGCGGGGGAGGATGTTGAAAACTAACAATGAACACCACTGGCATGAGACATTTGGTCTGGAGCTAGAAGAAGACGAGGGGGACGGGGAATCGCGAGCGCGAGCGAACGAGCAGTCGGATAAACCGTTTAACAGAAGCCGGTTGTGCTCTTATTCTTTCTCGACCTCAATGTCCTCAACGAGTACCTAGCGAAAGAGCGCCTCAAAGCGCAACACCTCCAACGGCTACGTGAAATTCTACCCAAAACTGTGAGGGAGGATTTCCCATTGATATTTCATGAAAGGAACAAGTCTTTCTTATCCTAGTTGCTATCGATTCGTATCCGTCGTGAATCTAGGGCGCATTTAAACAAACATAGTGTAGGGTGGCAAGAACTACTCCCTGATAGGGAGACCAAAGGTGACTTAGAAATTTTCGAAAAATTATGGGATCATTCTTGCGAGGTCCCTTCAACAGTTTTCTTTGAAAACTTTGGGACCCCCGGCTGAATAAGTGTAATTATCTAACATCTTGTTTACAAATAAAAACACATTTTGACTTGACTTGACTTTGAAGTTGTAACTCACAGTTCTGTCTTCTTCTGTAAATTTATTTCCCTGTCTGAAGGGTCTGAGGAAGAGGTAAGGAACCGTGGTGTGATGAGGAGCGCCCATCCATGATGGATAGCCATCCTTTTGTGACCTATGAGCAAATACGAAAGAATAAACCGCGTTTTTCTCGCTGCATGCTTTTCGCAAAAAACTGGGCGGGGCAGTTGAAGATACGGTCTGAAAGGTAGTCCAGGTACGCTTTCGTCAGTTTCTGTTTTTCTCCAGCGGAAACATTTACCGAATAGTGCTTCATCATGTCTGGTAAATCGGAATGCGCCCAGGTGATCACTACGTCTTGCAGCGCGCGCTCAAGTCGTTCGTACTCGATGTCATGAAATGATTCTCTCAAAATAACTGATCCTGTTGGTATGATGATCACAGATGCACCCTCGTCCGAGGTGACCCCCACAATTACGTCAACGTTCTGGAAGAATCCACGTTCTAAGGCAGCCATTGGGACCTTCGGCAAGAAACGGTCGTTGAACGTCGGGAAGAATGTGAACTCCTTGGAGTCGAATATTTCTGATGTCGCGATGGCGAGTTCTTCGGCCGTTTTTGACCTTAAGCACCGCAGGACATCGTCAGGGTGGGTGATCAAATCTTTATCATGTCGCGGACAGCCAAGTAACTTGGCCACGTTGTCTCCCTTCACGACGCTGCCATGGGTGCTATCGATAAAGTCGAGATTGTTGTGCGATCCGCTCAGCATGACCACCCTCTTGAAGAGCCCCTTTGCTGAGGGAGGACAGGATATGAGCATGCACGCTCATTGAGCCTGCGCTATCGCCGGTGATCGTAACCCTAGCTGGATCTCCTCCAAAGACGTCGATGTTCGCTTGTATCATTTTAGTGCCAGGTGCTGATCAAGAAGACCCAGGTTCCCTAGAGCGTCTGGTGATTTGGCGTTTAGAAACCCCAGGATGCCCAATTGGTAGTTCATTGATACAACTACCATTCCCGTTGATGCCGCCAGAAGTAAGCCATTATAGCTGTCAAGAGGTGCACTGCCATGCGCAAAACCACCTCCATGTATCCACATGAGAACAGGGCTCTTCGCTGTATTTGCTGGAGCCCAAACGCTTAGTTGAAGACAGTCTTCCTTGAAAACCGCGGGGTTGTTACAAATGTTTGGATGAAGGACCTGATGACAAGTAGTCCCTCCGTTCGTAGCGTTGCAAGTGCCCTCCCAGGGCGTCTTGTTCACAGGCTCCTTAAACCGCAGGTCCCCTACCGGTGGCTCGGCGAACGGTATCCCTCTGTACTCTTCGACCATGTTGGAGTCCACCCGTATAATGTTGCCCCTCACTTTTCCGAGTTTAGTCGCTCGTACCACATTGGTGGCCTGATCGCATGCAGCTCCAAGCAGGAGAAAGATCCAGACTGTTCGCTCCGTCCTAAAAGGAACGTGAACCTGCATGAGGATGCATAATACGTTACCCATGGTCCAGGTCTGACGCATCGCTATTTAAATGTCCTCGACAGCTTTGAAAATGTAGGGCGCGGATGATTACGTTCAGGCTTGCCTCTTCGTAATTGGCTCTTCCGAGTTCCTTGATGGAGAATGCCGCCACCTTGATTGGTTACCAAGTGATCGGCTGGGGACGATCGCTACCTCCTGAAGTTTTTTAAGCTCTCAGGGGCTATCGAAGCCCCGTAAGATTTCCCTTTCGTAAAATCACATTGGACGGCAGCCAACGCTACGATACATTCGAGCTAGTCACGCAGCGGCGCCAAAATAACATCGTCACGTTACTCATGGTCTTTTGTGCGCTTTCTATCACCGGATAAACCAATCTTGCACATTAAAAGACAGAACTTTTGTCCTTTCCACTGTGTGCAGAACGAAGAGCAGCGGAGCTGTGTCTTCTGTTCTCGGCGGTGGCTTTTTAGGCGAGAAATCTGCTCTTGTTTCGCAAGGGAATCTGAAGCGCTCGACGCAGTGGAGCTTTAGACGATCGCGGCCTTGCGGCGGTTCCGGAACCATTCGCGCTGCGGCGTACATCGCCGCTCGTTCCGTTCCTGCGCCTCCTCCGAAGAAATGTCGCCGCGATCTATGAGCGACGGCGGCAAGCAGACAACCGGCAAACACTACACTCTGGAGAGCTACCGCCATCTATGAGCGACGGCGGCAACCAGAGTGTTATGTCGGCCAAGGGTGTCGACATTTGTTTGGTACCGGACACGACTCTGGGGAAACTAGCCTTAACAGCTCCGCTGTAAAAAGCCCAGGAGCGCGGCGCATTGACTGCAGACGTGATTGGGTCAGCCGCGGATAGTGATCGACCAAAAGGCGACAGGCGCTAAGACGATTCACTTTTGGCGGCACTTGATTGTCAGCAGTCGGGTCGCAGCGTTGGCATGCTCTCGGACTTAACGTGGAACTGTGCATGTGCGGAGAGCAAGTCGTCTGCTTTTTGCGCACGGGTTGCAGTGACGTCAGAAAGACCCTGAGCTCCGAGTGTCTCTGACTGAAGGATAGTGGGTGGACCTCAAAGCAAGCGCCTCGAGGTCCACCCGCTATACCTCAATCAGACCCAATCACACCTCGGCGTTTTTCTGACGTCACCGCAACCCCTGCGAAAGAGGCAGACGAACTTTCGCTCCGTATAGTCAGTTGAGCGCCTCGGGTGAAATGTCCGGTGAAAGACAAGCAGCGAATCGCGCTGTCGTCTTGTAAACTTCAAAAGGGATGACGCATGTTGGGTTCAAACGAAGTATGAAGGTAACAGTATAGCATAGGGAGGATCCTAAAATGAACGCCCTGTAAAACCCTATTCTAAAATTGGTTCTTTCGCTAAAAGACATTTCTGCTTGAGCAAGTTTTATGAGGTCGGACTCGCAGGTGCTCTTTTCGATTGACAAAACTCGTATCTTTTTGTTCGTCTCCATTCCTCCGTGCCCTGTTCGAACCCCTCAAAACCCTCAAACCCCTCAAAAAAAAAAAAAAACAAGGATAAAAAGTTGAATTAAGTTTTTGTGAAATATCGGATTGCCAGACTGCGGTCTCTCTCACGATCTGTCTGGGCTATTATGGTCTCCGAGAACTTAAGAACCACAGGGCATGGCCACTGCCAGTCATCTCATTGTCGCTCCGCAGCCAACCAGGCCACTGCATCGGCTGATTAGAGAGCCGAACAACCAATTATGAATCAAGTGCGAACATAAGAATTTAATCACCGCACGCGTTTGTTACGTTTTCAGTGACTGTAAATCGTACCAGCTCCCGCTATCTCCTTGCATTCTAACGAAACCTTCATAGTTAGACGGGAAAGCAATGTCGGACATCACCGAGGGAAGTTGGCCATTCCGGGGAAAGAGACGACGATACATGGCTAGTGCACGTGACTCCGACAGGAAATACAGCCAACTTTCGCGGCCGCAGAAAAATTGAACTAGTCGCTTGCAGTGTTTGTCTTCAGCCGTAGAAAAAACTGATAAAAAACAAACAAGAAAGCGTACCGCTACAGACGATAAAATTGCAGGTGACATTGCCTCTACGCGTCGACGCGTGTTTTTAAACCATCGAAATGAGCAAGTTTTACGAGGTCGGGCTCGCAGGTGCTCTTTTCGATTGACAAAACTCGTATCTTTTTGTTCGTCTCCATTCCTCCGTGCCCTGTTCGAACCCCTCAAAAACCCTCAAACCCCTCAAAAAAAAAAAAAAACAAGGATAAAAAGTTGAATTAAGTTTTTTTGTGAAATATCGGATTGCCAGACTGCGGTCTCTCTCACGATCTGTCTGGGCTGTTATGGTCTCCGAGAACTTAAGAACCACAGGGCATGGCCACTGCCAGTCATCTCATTGTCGCTCCTCAGCCAACCAGGGCCACTGCATCGGCTGATTAGAGAGCCGAACAACCAATTATGAATCAAGTGCAAACATAAGAATTTAATCACCGCACGCGTTTGTTACGTTTTCAGTGACTGTAAATCGTACCAGCTCCCGCTATCTCCTTGCATTCTAACGAAACCTTCATAGTTAGACGGGAAAGCAAATGTCGGACATCACCGAGGGAAGTTGGCCATTCCGGGGAAAGAGACGACGATACATGGCTAGTGCACGTGACTCTGACAGGAAATACAGCCAACTTTCGCGGCCGCAGAAAAATTGAACTAGTTGCTTGCAGTGTTTGTCTTCAGCCGTAGAAAAAACTGATAAAAAACAAACAAGAAAGCGTACCGCTACAGACGATAAAATTGCAGGTGACATTGCCTCTACGCGTCGACGCGTGTTTTTAAACCATCGAAATGAGCAAGTTTTATGAGGTCGGGCTCGCAGGTGCTCTTTTCGATTGACAAAACTCGTATCTTTTTTTCGTCTACATTCCTCCGTGCCCTGTTCGAGCGAACATAGTTCACTAATGAACTAAGAAAGTTTGTGATGTAGCTCGGCTGAGAAGCCAATTAGTTGTGAAACCGAAATTGGAGCCTTGCTGAATCCAGTTGTGAGAACTCTCGTGGCTATGAACAAAAGAAAAACACACCAACTAGGCGAGACTGTTTAATACGATGGTTACACTTGTTTATATATAGAAAGCATAGCTTCGTCATTGCAGCCAGTCGAAGTCTACGAAGCAGTCGACGTCCGTCCGAACCAAAATAGAATTTTCTTCCTTACTCTTTTTATTTGTTTTATATTTCTTCCCTATCTGATTCTCCCTTTAGGTCTGTCTTGCCGTTTTTATTTTTATATGTCACTCTTTCTTTATCCACCTCTCTCCCCTGTATGACCGTAATTAGCACGTAAAATCGATCGAAACGTGTTTTGCTTCTACGTTGATTAGGTTTTAACTTTGACTTCATTATTTTGTTGTATTCTAATTGTATTCGGGTGTAGACAGGGAACCATATTGAACTTGCTCCTGGGCTACACTTGGGCTCGAGGACGAGGCATTTCTTCTGACACCCGCATCTCCTTCCCTTCTCTCAACTCAGAACCAGAATCACAAAATAAAGTACGAAGTGTCTAGCGTTACGTCCGACGTAACGCAAGTTACGTCCAAATCTCAGCCTTCCCTAGGTTCACGGGGACAGAGAGGAAGGCTTGGGGGGGGGGGGGAGGGTTAGGTATACGCGTTTCAGTGGTCCGTCCGGACGTAACGCTAGCCACAGCGAATAAAGTATTTATCCTCCCATACATCACTCTCATCCCTGCCATTATTACTTATCTTGTATCTGCTAAGATCTCGCCAGTCCAACAAAATAACTTGACGCCTGCTATGTATCCAAATCCGCCCAGTAAATCTGTCGTTGCAAGTAGAAAGCTGTGTCTTTTTTTTCGTCCTCTTGTGTGTTTCTTTCGTTTTAAGTCAATTTAGATCACCAACACGCTCAAATCTTTAATTAATACCAACTATAGCTGTCGATTAATTTGACTAGGCATTAAACGGAATCATCCGGGTTCTCGCCCTCGTTTGAATACATCGCTTCTAAAGGAGTTGGTCGGAGGGGCCTTCGCTTTCCGGTGAAAGTTGTCCTGAGTTGGTCTGTCACGTGAATGCCTCGGAATATTTCAAGTAATTCGGTGCTGAAAGTGGACTACGCTCCCCATATGCCGACTCAACCTCTTGAAGCAAACTTTTTCTCATTGACAATTTCCTGCTGAAAAGTATACTTATGTACTATACACTCCCGGGCTGCCAACCCGAGGGAAATGTCTCAGATTAAGGTGAAATTCATGTCTATGTGGTGATAAAAAAAATCCTTCTAGTTTGAGGGAAATTTTGGGCACCGTATATATCTGGAAATGTTAGGTTAATTATGATTTTATTTCTAGATAACATCGAATTTTAGCGGTTTTGGCTATATTTAGTCTATTATATCCTGCCGTTTGGCGGTTTGTTGTGCGACCATCTGGAAACTCTGAGTACTCGAACAGCTTTTTTCGGCAAAATAAATTTTCATCCATTTCCATTGCCCCCGTGAAAGCTATGGACAACGTTACTAAACCAGTCAGTTGGGACACTCACCCTCGGAACGCGGATAGCTAGAGTCCACCGAGACCGAGCGTAATACGATAACAGCGTTACCCTTTAGCGACGAGTGGAAACCTGAAAGTTTCTTTATATGGCTACTGCTAGAGCCACTGAATGTTCCCAGAGTACCGACACCACCAGGCTCAAGGTGCCAAATTGACGAATTAATCTTTTGCTTTTTTTTACTGTGGTCATTATGGGCTTTTAGAAACCATGTTTTTGCGTAAAAACAATGCGTAAAAAGTTTGTTTTTGTAGGAAAGTTTATTGGAGATTAGTACAAAATGACGGAGAGCGCGCTGTCTGCATAAAATGTCAGCTTACAGGGTTTTGCGGCACGATTAATATCATTTTTATACAGCCATGTCTCACCGGTGGCCTCAGGGAGCGCGTCCCGACCTGGGTGCGTCCTAACTTCGGTGATGAATTGCGGCGCATCCTTTTGGGAGACGGTGCTTAGTAGCCCTGAAACCCTTTCCACTGCGACGAAACTAATCCCTGGAGAAGGGGAGCAAGGGGGTCAAAGGACAAAGAATCCCTTCTCCCGGGATTTTTAGATGCGGAGCATCTCTTGCTCGGGTCTAAGTCCCGCGACGTCGTAGTCCGCACTCACACTACGCATGCGCAACTCTTCTCCGTCCCCTCTCTCCAACAGCTGCGCGTTACTCTCTCCGCTCTCTCTCTCTACCAGCTGCGTGCACTTCACGTGCGTTCGCTTCTACTCACACCGCGCGTGCATGCGCAACTCTCCTCCTCTAGTCTCCTCTCCTCCAAGTGTGAATATAAACAGCGGTAGCGCGCTGCGCGCGTTCCCCCGGAGAAGTGGAAGGAGGATAGTTTTGGGCGCGCGGGTCGCAGCGCCACGCCAAGGCTTTCCAGTGGGGTGGGCTTTTCCCCGCAACTCTGCGGCTGTCGTCTGCTAGCGTTTCTAGGCCGCTCGCGTCCGCCGCAGCCCAAATCCGGCCGGCCAAAAGAAATCACTCAAGAAGGGAATAAATTAATTACGATCCGCGATGCTCCGCATCACCCCATGGTTCCCCTCGGGAAGGTGGTGTAATTTTTTTCATCATTCTTTTACAGCTCGCTTGCACCTTTGCATTTAAATGCATTATAATATTTCCACAGTATACGTTTCTGGCGCCGAAATGGCCGATCAAAGCCAAAATTGATGGGTAACAGCAGACGCTATCGAATGCGATATTTCGAGTACTGCGAAATGGCGCCACCGATCCTTGCGGGACTCGACCTGAACGAATACGTGCAGCAGTGCAGTTCCACGAGTTGCCGCTGCGGGATTAATGGCGGCGTTGCGATTGCCATTAGTTCCGTTCTCGAGTACGGATCGGTGCCACTTTTTCAGCGTAGACGTTTTGGCAGTTTCCCCACTGAGTTGTCCTAGAAACGTTGGCTATGCAGGAAGAAATCAGCAAAGTGGAAGCTTCTGAGAGCGCCGCTGTGCTTTCTAAAAAGAGAAAGCCTCAGTGCAAGAAAATACTGCGATTTCTGAAGTCACAGACTTAGCTTGACTAACAATATTTCGTGAAGTGCCATGCACGAAATGGTAGTTAGTATTTGTCGTGTTTCCTGTGTTCGAGTTCGAGAACTCTCGCTTTTGTTACACCTTTCGTTTTGGACTGACTATTATAAAATGAACGCTATTGAAGGTATTAAGAAGTACCACGTTCTAATTGCGTGCATAACATCTGAGGTGATTATAGGGTTGCATTCATCAGTTTGAATTGCCCGGTAACACTTCCCGTTGCCAGATTTGCTTTTGTCACGGTTTTGGCCCAATTAACTCATTTTTGGAAAACATACGCGAAACGTAAAGGCTGCATAATATATCTCTCATCGTAAAAATGGAAATGATGCCAAAAAACAACGAACATTTAGTATTATGTAATTATTTGGGTAAGCGAGGGAAATTTTGGCAGAAATAGAAAAATTCCAGGCGTTCGCTAGGGGAATTGGGACTTTCCGTGTTGGCAGCCCTACACTTTATGTGTATATATATATGTCTTCATTTTACTGTCTTGAAGTGTAAATATTAGGAACCGTATTAAAGTGCAAATTTGTATTCGCGTTAATCATCCACTCGCTTTTTATCACTTTCTACCTCTGTATTTTGCACGTGAGTGAAATGTTTATTGTTACCACACGCACAAAAGAAAGGCGTCATAACTTTATTTTGTGATTGGGGTAGGTATTTCCCAGCGCGGATCCAAGCTGCCAATTTTCGTGACCGCCGGAAGTTTAAAAAAAGGCATCACGGCCCATGGCATTGTCATTGATTTCTCGTAGCACAAACTCAGTTATTTTTTATTGTTTTGACCCTTTACTACCGGAGGCTTTTTCGCGCGTCTATTGTTTAGTGGGCGGTAAAGCCACAGGCTGACTGTCGAAATACAGTCAAACAAATCCCTGAGAAAAATGGTAGACAGAAATTGGAGAAGCACGCAACTATTTCCGCTCACAGGTGTCTGTCATGGCTACAGTCCATTACCTGTTTGAACGGTAAACCAATCTATAGGCGACATGGGGACTTCAGATTTTCCTATTCGCCTCGAGATCGAACTAAAGGTGGCGCTACTGTCTCGCTATTGTCATCAGCAATGTGCGGATAGGAAGATGGCTGCCCCATAGGCTATTTGCGGTTGCAGCCAGGAACCTGCAGAATATCGCGTTTACTGCCTCGAACAGTATCATTGTGAGAGCAATTTCAACGCAAAATGGTCTCGTACTGTTCACTGCCTCAGTGCAATACCTATTTCATCAAAGTAGGGCTCAGTTTTTACCGATATCCAGCCGCCGACACGCTGAGGAAAGAGTGGCTCTCGAAGTTATCTGTATCGTGCAATGGTTTGCTGTAGACATTTCACAGCCGAAAACTTCAAACCAACAATGCATGACAACCAAGGTAAGTGGAAAAACAAAACTGTTTACATAAGTCTCATAGTGGTCCAAAGTATAGTGCGCGTAAAGCGGGCGCGTTGATACTCGCTCACTGGTGGGCAGTGTGATCGAGCTTAGTGTGGGTTCTCCCGCTGCGGTATTTTCGGAGAGGATGCGAATGCCACAAACTTATTACTGTGTGAGAATCCGACCCTGAAACGTTGTAGAAGTGTCACTCCTACGAGCCCCTATACAATGACACAGTAAAGGAGGCATCGACTGCAGCGAAAGTGACTCGCTCGGTGTCTGCGTGTGCGTCGGACGCACCTGATCAATTTTCTTGAAGTTCGGTCGGAAGTACGCGGGCAATAGGTCTGATGGCAACTGGTCGATCTACCGAAGAAGCAACAGGGACTATCAAGCCTAATCAACTGCTCGTTTACACTCCATGAATTTTGCTTGCCCTCCCCGTGACAAAGGTTTTGTGCCAGTTACTTCCCTTGAAAAACAAATTTTCAACGGTAAATCACGCTACATGAAAGCGACATGGTTACATCTATGGTTAACAGCTTACTAAATGACATGGGTGCCACGTACGAAGCTCGAGCCATTCTTTTTCCGAAGTGACTGCACCGCCTACTGCAAAACCCTTCGCGAGCTCCATATTTTCGAGAATTATAGAATTCGCGAAAACTGAAGGCACGCGAATACCCTTCTTGCTTTGAAGCCAGAATTCAAGTCTCTAGAAGTCGTGAGAGTTGCGGCCGCAGATGAGGTTCCTATGCCTAATTTGCGAAAAATTGGGATCGCAAAAATAAAGGTTTTCCGTATGCAGCGTTTAAAACGATCGGGAGGATAAATCGTGAGATTCTCTCAAAGACGTATCCGGCCGTTGTAGTTACAAGCAATAGTTATTCGGCAGGGCGAGTGCACGCAAGTTCATCAATATTTGCGCCGTTCGTGAGTTTCAGATCCACAGTGTGGGTATCCTTGCTGAGAGCCGACGACTGCAGCACGTAACTCCGCACGTGTACGCTCGTCGACGTGGTCGTTGGGGCCACAACAGTGCACTCAATAATGTGCCTGGAATTCACAATTTGTTCGCCTTCGACAAGGCACCGCTTTCCGTCGGCATTGTACTCCATGATTAGTATGCAATGGTACAGAAACTGAAACAAAGAACCGCATCACAGCACCAACCGCAGTAGCAACATTATATAAGCATCCGGCTTGGCAATGCTTGCCTTCGCGTTTTTCACTCTCGTGGAACTATACAATCTTTTCGAAGAAACAAGCATTCACAACGTTAATAGCTAAGTTTACCCGAAAACAAGGCTTCATCGTCGCGAGGATCCGTGTTTCAACGTGTGCCGAGAGCAGACGACGTGCGGCGGTATCCACACTCGCAGTGTTTCCAACATCGGCCGCACGGTGGCGACTCTGTTCGATCTCGAGGCAAATACCACAATGTTCAAAGGAAAGCACAGTCGCGGAAGATACGAAGAAGCCCAGACGAGCGAGTAATGTACAGTGCCTGCCGCGCTATCTATCAATAGGATGCTCAACAATTGTCGAGGCTTCGGCGGCTGTTCAGTTTTTGTCGTCACTCCCCGCTCGATCAGCTGAATTATTAATGCTAATTTTGCCGTGTATAGAGGCGTTCCGCGACGAGAAGCAACATCGAGCGTGGCTGGATACACCGGGTCGGCAGGTTAAGCGTCACCGGGTGTCTACTATTGTTTAAAGGAAGGTAGATACTATTTTGTTCTGTACGTCTTGATTTTCTAATTTCAATTTGATATTTTTGTTGTACTCTCCCTATTTGTTTGCACTTTATTTTTTTTATTGCCCAACAGTATTGTAGAATAATGTTTAATGCACTTGTATGCCATTTGTTGTGTTTTCCGTATAAATTTTGAACCCTTATTTAACGTTTTTTTCTTTTGTGTACTTTGTTTTTATGTAATTTGTTGTACGCCAAGAGGTGACTAAGGGGTTGTCAGGCTTCATGCTTAAGACCCTCTGCAAACCAAATCCGCAGGAACAAATAACGAATGAATGACTGAATGAAGGAATGATTGAATGAAAAAATGACTGAATGAATGAATGAATGAATGAATGAATGAATGAATGAATGAATGAATGAATGAATGAATGAATGAATGAATGAATGAATTGGTGAACAAGTTCGCGCGATAAATGCCGATAAGCGATTTTCATTTTATTTCACCTAGCACTACTACTATCGTTGTTGACACAGCAATCGTTTCCGGTCCAAATGGCGACGTAGCAACAAGAGTCGAAAAGCTGCAGAAATGCCGCCCATTCACGCAATAGTCTTCTTGGTAACTCGGCTTTCTTCACTTAGATAGCACTGGTGGTCTTCGGAGCCACGCGATCACATGGTCTTTCTTACAATGTTGATGACTGTACATTCTGCTCACGAAGTGCTATTTACCATCTAGGTGAATTGCCCGAGACTGGGGCGAAAACCTAAGAACATCAGTCGTGAAAGAGAAAGAATAAAGTGACAGGAAGACAAAGCCTCAAACTCAGCTAAATGTTTATTCAGTAAACCTTTCTCATAAACATCCTACCCTCAAGGTCGCCCCCATTTCTACATAAAAGGTGAAATCATTCACTCAGCACAAACCCATTACACTTCGCCCTGCCACTTGCCCCTCCTCGTATCAGGACGTTTCCTGCTACTTCTGTGATTGTTTTTTTTATTATTTTTCATACTCGCCTTACAGTGCTAATTGGTTATCCTGCATCTGCCAAGACTCTTACGAGTTCAACAGAGCCAAAATTAAGCGATGGCGCCACCTAGAATCCGACTTCTGCTTTCCATAAATTGCACGCGGCATTGAAATAATTTAGACAGGAGCTCTTCTTTTTTTGGGTAATTCATTCGTGTTGTTAATATCAATGAAAAAGTTGCATTATATTACAATAAAAGGGGTCGTAATGAGACGCTCAAGTATGACTTGAATAAAAAAAAAGATTTTTGACAAACTGTATTATTTTTACAACTCTGGACAATGCCCCTTCTTAAGAAAAACGCTCAACATTAAGATTTACTAAAATGTGGAATGCCGAAAGATCGTGTTACATTCGCGACAAATCTGACACTCATGAGCGTGCTGTGTCCATGGCAATTTTCGTTCAGTCGTTACCAGCAATACAATTACGTTTCTTTTTTCTTTTTTGGAAGCGAGGGATATAATATTGATAAATCGACAAGATTGATTAATTAAGTTTGAGGCCGAGTAAACATAGTTGTAGAATTCACAAAGCCGGGAGTTTAACATGGGCGCGCACAAAATACTGTAGTTGTATTGGAAATATTCTTCTCTTTCGAAGCTTTTTAGGCCACTCATTTTGCCAGTGGGTCTGCTTTTAGAAAAGAAAATTGCTCACTATTTCCCTTGTACCGCCTTTCCGGCTATCCCGACTGAGATTTCACACCAATAAGGAATTGACGGTTGCGGACGTAAACCCTGACACGCGTTTCTATTTTAAAAATCACCGCCCCCTCCTCCCCTTTCACCCCCCTCCTCCCAAAAAAAAACAACCTTTTTGGTTAATGTGATTTTACCTCTAGTAACTGTGAGCTTAAGAAATCTGAGGAGTGGCTAGTTGCGGCCACCTAGCTATTGACACTCCACAAACAATGAGATTATTGCGCCTTTATCCGATAAAGCACCGAGCGACAAATCATGATGAAACGTGAACACGATAACCCACGCGCCTACGTTTATTAACTTAAACTGTCAGTGAGTACAGTACATTGAGTTCACTTTTGAAGAACGTGCGAAAATTTATTAATTTCGAAGATAAATTTCGCTTCGGCAAGATATGTGGAATAAATTTTCGCGTCCGAATATCAGGCCGCAACCTTAAAACTATACGGTATTCATTCGCATATTCGTCTAGATTAATAAATGATCTCCAACAAAAACCCACTAATTGGGAATGAAAAGTATCACGAAACGTTGACGCGGCACGTTTCTTATCTCGCGAACTTGTTCGAATTGTCTGATAGAAACTTGGTGCTCTTTGTTCTCACCCTTATTGAATGGTCAACAAAGAAATCATGGCTGCAAATGTTTGTTTTTTTTTTCTAATTTAGATTTTTGAGTGATGACTAACTAATCCGTTGCATAACCACAGCTGAAACAATTTTGATTGTTTGAGACTCGAGGATACACGAAACAAAGAGCGTGCACATGCTGAGTCACACCCTGCTTCTCTTAAGCTCTGACATGACTATATATAAATAACGGTTTTAATGGACGTCCGCTTAGCCGCTCGCGCTGCTCATACACGCCGGTCAGTCGGGTTATAGTTCGTCTTTCCTGGACCCGTGGTTCCCAATTCTCGTTCTTCTGCGCCCCACCAGGTGGTCATAACTTGACCCTTATCCGCCGGTGTGTCCTCTATTGTCTTTAAGTTAGAATTATTGCAAAAACGAAATCACACACAACTACGTTTATTGGCAATACTTTATTAGAGATGGGTTTAGTTCATTCTTAAAGTGGTAAGAAATACTGAGGCTACAACAAATAATCTCGCTTAATGCTGTCAATTGTTTAAAGTAAAGGATTCAATAGTCAGTGTTCCCTCTTTTGTCTGTCTTATTTCATTATTTAGCGATTAAACAATAGTTACTGTTATGTATACGTTCCTTTCGCTTTAAAAACATCTTTTTTTTAATAATGACGGAGGTTTGATTGTCGAGGCTTTGTGATTGCAGATACCTCTGATTTCCTCCGAAACCTAGAGGATCTCTCTCCAGGCTTCGCACTTGTCCCTTCGAAAACTATGCGCTGGGGTGAAAGTGTTACTCCCGATCACGATCGACATCGGCGTTTCTTTGGTGAACTTCGGCCAGGGCGTTCCATCGCGGCAGCACAGGGGTCCTGCAAAATGGGCTCCAAAACAATAACCGGAAAGACGAAGAGATAAAGAGGGAAGCAAGAGAAAAATCAGTTGCTACAATTTCTGGAGAAAGTCGGCGGAAAATGTGAATGCTGAAGAAACTCGCTAGCGCAAACAAAGACGGACGCGGACAAGCGCTCCTCCATGTACCCTCCTTCGTGTTGTTATTTGTGAATTTATCGATTAAACGTATTAAGTAATTAATTAGCCTAATTAGTTAGCAAACCAAGCAATTAGTTTGCTGGTCAATGCACTAATTAATGTTTTAACGAACGAACCAGTGAACGAATCGACGAATAAATGAATGAATAAACAAATAAACAGCAGCAGCATGGCAACCAGTGTTGGCGGTAACGCACTACGAGTAACGCGTTACCGCTAACGCTTTACTTTTTAGGTAACGTAGCAACGTACTTCTTACATTTTAAAAGCAGTAACGGGTCAGGTACACACGTTAAGGATTTCGAGTAACGGGTAACCTAGTTACGTTGCTCTTTTCATCATCTTCCCAAGACCCGAGAAAATGTACACCCGCAGGCGATATAAAGGTGAACGCCGGACCGTCTACCGGTCCGTGCTATCAGACGCCATGACGCGACTGCCGTGGCGGCTCACTTTCTTATCGCTCACTTCGCCGAGACTATACTTTGTTTCACCATGGGTCTGAGCGCGGCCAATGTTATGAGCCGAAGGGCCAATTAAACAGCGCAGAAAGCGCAACGTCATGGCGTGCTCTCTGCGCTTGACTAGCCGGCGGAAGAGCAGTGCACAGGGAGACTGCGAATACCGGCTGGTCCTATCAACTACAGAGAGCACGCCATGACGTTGTGCCTCTTTCGCTGTTTGATTGGCCCTTCGGCTCATAACATCGGCCGCGCTCGGACCTAAGCTGAAACGAAGTATAAGCGCTGTTCGATCGAGCTCTGCTGCTACTCCCCGCAGAAAGCGCGAGGTTTGCGGAAGGTGCCTTTCAGACGCTATCGGTACACAATGTGATTTAGTAGTTTTTTTTGTTTTTGTGATATGTGCTGAACCGGAAGGCTGCGGAACAAATCACAAAGTAACTTACGTAAAAAGAAGTAAGCAATAATAAGAATACCGGAGACAACATAGAAACACTTTCCGTTTCAACGTTATGACGTTTCCGTTTCTTAATAAGAGAACAGTTATTAGCGTTCGCTTATGAATGAAAAAAGCGGTTGAGTCACTGATAAACTATGCCGAACAACGTCCGCTCTAGTTCACGTGCAATGTGCAAATCATTTGCCGGCAATGACGTGGGCACGGCGCCCACAAAAAGCGATGCCGAAATCGAAACCCACTTCCACGCCTTCTGCGGGGAGTAGCAGCAGAGCTAAGAACAGCGCTCGATCCAAGCGCCTAATCTCGGCGAAGTGAGCGATAAGAAAGCGAGCCGCCACGGCAGCCGCGTCATGGCGCTGATAGCGCACACCGGCCGACGGTCCGGCGTTCACCTTCATATCGCCTGCAGGTGTACAGTTAATTTCCTTAGTGTTCCCATACTTCGTTTCATCTTAAGTTCAGACGCAGCCGACCCTACAAGCTGATGGGACCAACCGGACAGCGTCAAAAGGGCACCACCTTGGTACTCCTCCTGTTTCTGTACGTGTTGTACCATCGCTGAATCAATCATGAACAGAAAAGGGTCAGTGACTTGCACTTTTGACGCGTGCTTGACTGGTACCATTAGCTCGTACCGTCGGCTGACTTCTGAACTTGACCTGAAATGAAGTTTAGGCGTAGGCGCCGCTCTACTAATTAATTCACTTGTTCCCCATACCTTCAAAAGTTTGCCTGTCTTTTCCTAACGCAAAAATTCCACTTTAGAAAAACCCCAGCGCCCACGCCTTTTGCCGCACTGCCGATAAAAAAAACGATGTCGCCAATACAAAAAAGCGCTGTTACCGACATTTTACAAACAAAAAGTAAAGCAAAAGTAACGTGCGTTGCTTCTTATCAATAATAGTAATGTGTTTCTTTTATTTTGAGGTAATGTAGGTCGGTAACGCTTTAATTTATTTTGCATGCGACGAGTAACGTATTTCGTTACTTTTGTTTCAGTAACGCCTACAACACTGAGCTCAAGCAACTAATGGCGGTCTCGTTAGAAGCTGCGGTATGATTTTCGGTACATACACGATTACATCGGGAATTTAACGCCCGAAAAACGCATGATGAATTTGACACGTATAAGCTAAGTAGTGCATCTTTTTTTACAACACAGTGCATTTTAAGGGCATACAAAATGGCAATTTATATTAAATAGGGACACATTTTGTAGCCATATTAGTATTTGACTTAAGACCGCACTATGATGCCTTCAAATAGATACGTGAAATTCTACCCAAAACTGTGAGGGTGCATTTTCCATTGATAATTAAAAAAAGGAACAAGTTTTCCTTATTCTAGCCGTTATCGGTTCGTATCGGTCGTGAATCTAGGGCACATTTGAAAAAAAAACAAAAAAACATAGTGTACGGTGGCAAGAACTACTCCCTGATAGGCAGACCAAATGTAACGTACCCATTTTCAGAAAATGATGTGATGATTCTTGCGAAGTTGTAGCTCACAGTTCTGTCCTCTTCTGTAAATTTAGTTTCCTGTCTGAAGGGTCTGAGGAAGAGGTAAGGAACCGTGGTGTGATGAGGCGCGCCCATCCATGAAGGATAGCCATCCTTCCGTGACCTATGAGCAAATACGAAAGAATAAACCGCGTTTTTTCTCGCTGCATGCTTTTCGCTAAAGAACTGGGCTGGGCAGTTGAAGATACGGTCCGAAAGGTAGTCCAGGTACGCTTTTGTCAGTTTCTGTTTTTCTCCCGCGGATACGTTTACCAAATAGTGCTTCATCAAGTCTGGCAAATCGGAATGCGCCCAGTGTGAACACTACGTCTTGCAACGCGCGCTCAAGTCGTTCGTACTCGATGTCATCAAATGATTCTCTTAAAATAACTGATCCTGATGGTATGATGATCACAGATGCACATTCGTCTGAGGTGACCCCCACAATTACGTCAACGTTCTGGAAGAATCCACGTTCTAAGGCAACCGTTGGGAACTTCGGCAAAAAGCGGTCATTGAACGTTGGGAAGAATGTGAACTCCTTGGAGTCGAATATTTCGGATGTCGCGATGGCGAGTTCTTTGGCATTTTTTGACCTTAAGCACCGCAGGACATCGTCAGGGTGGGCGATAAGATCTTTATCATGTCGCGAACAGCCAAGTAACTTGGCCACGTTGTCTCCCTTCACGACACTGCCATGGGTGCTATCGATAAAGTCGAGATTGTTGTGCGATCCGCTCAACATGACCGCCCTCTTGAAGAGCCCCTTGCTGAGGGGGGACAGGATATGAGCATGAACGCTCATTGAGCCTGCGCTATTGCCGATGATCGTAACCCTAGCTGGATCTCCTCCAAAGATGTTGATGTTCGCTTGTACCCATTTCAGCGCGAGGTGTTGATCAAGAAGTCCCTGGTTTCCTGGGGCGTCTGGTGAATTTGCGTTTAGAAACCCCAGGATGCCTAATCGATAGTTCATTGATACCACTACCACTCCCGTTGATGCAGCCAGTAGTCGGCCATTAAAGCCGCCGAGAGATGCACTGCCATACGCGAAACCACCCCCATGTATCCACACGAGGACAGGGCTCTTTGCTGCATTTGCTGGAGCCCAAACGTTTAGGTGAAGGCAGTCTTCCGTGAAAACCGAGGGGTTGTTATAAATGTTTGGATGAAGGACCTGATGACAAGTAGTCCCTCCGTTCGTAGCGTTCCAAGTGCCCTCCCAGGGCGTCTTGGGCACAGGCTCCTTAAACCGCAGGTCCCCTACCGGTGGCTCGGCGAACGGTATCCCTTTGTACTCTTCGACAGCGGTGGAGTCAACCTGTACGAGGTTGCCCCTCACTTTCCCGAGTTTAGTATCTAGTACCACATTGGTGGCCTGACCGGATGTAGCCCCAAGCAGGAGAATGATCCAGACTGTTCCCTCCGCCCTCAACAGACCGCGAACCTGCAAAAGGATGCATAATACGTTACCCACGGTCCAGGCTGCACGCATCGCTACATCACTCTAAAAAATAGCCGTACGTCCACTTTCCCGCACAACACTCGGAGAGTCAATCATCGCAACTTACGGAGTCAGCTCAGCGAATGACGATGCCGAAGCATATGCTTAGACCAAAAAACGCAGTCTGAGTTGTGACATTAAGCAATGCCAAACGTCACGCTTGCATTGCTTAATGTCACAACTCGGACTGCGTTTTTTGGCCTAAACATATGTTTCGGCATCGTCAATCGCTGAGCTGCCTCCGTAAGTTGCGATGATTGCTTTCCGCGTTGTGCGGGAAAGTGGACGCACAAGCATTTCTCAGAGTGGTCTAGAAAAGCCTGTGTGTCTACTTTCCCGTATAACACCTGAAGAACCAATCACCGCAACTTACGGAGGCAGTTCAGCGAGTGTCAATGCCGAAACATTTGTTTAGGCCATAAAACGAAATTTGAGTTGTGACACTAAGCAATACAAAACGTCACGCTTGCATTGCTTAATGTAACAACTCAGACTGCGTTTTTTGGTCTAAACCTATGTTTTGGCATCGTCACTCCTCAGCTGCCCCCGTAAGTTGTGATGATTGGGTCTCGGAGTGTTGTGCGGGAAAGTAGACGGGCGGGCTTTTTTTAGAGTGTATTTAATTGTCCTCGGCAGCTTAGAAAACGTAGGGCGTGGATGATTACGTTCAGGCTTCTTGCTTCGTGGTTGGCTCTTCAGTGTTCCTTGATGGAGAATGCCGCCACCTTGATTGGTTACCAAGTGATAGGCTGCGGGCCATCGCTACGCCCTGAGTTTCTTAAGTTCTCAGGGGCTATAGAAACCCCGTAATTTGTCTGTGTCGTAACATCACATCGGACGCTAAGCTACATTAAAGCCAATCACGCACCCAAAAATTAAAAAGCGCATTTCTGTACACGTGATTGGGTCAGCCGCGGATAGTGATCGACCAAAAGACAACAGGCGCCAGGAAGATTCACTTTTGGCGCCACTTGATTGGTACAATCGGGTCGTAGCATTGGCATGCCCTCGGACTGAAAGTGAAACTGAACATGTGCGGAGAGCAAGTCGGCTTCGTCTTGAGCACGGGTTTCGGTGACGTCAGAAAGTCCCCGAGCTCCGAGTGGCTCTGATTGAAGGATAGTGGGTGGACCTCAAAGCAAGCTGCCTCGAGGTCCACCCACTATTTTCCATTCGGAGCCAATCAGAGGTCGGCCTCTTTCTGACGTCACCGCAACCCCCTGCAAAATAAGCAGACGAACTTGCCCTCCGCATAGTCACTTGAGCGCGTCCGGTGGAATGTCCGGTAAAAGACTAGCAGCTAATCGTGCTCTCTTCTTGTAAAGTCCAAAATGAATGATGAGGCAGGTCGGGTTCAAACACAGTACGAAGGTAGCAGTATGGCGTAAAAAGAATCCTAATATGAACGCCCCAGAAAATCCCAGTGTACAAATGGTTGTTTCTCTAAAAGACATTGATTCTTACCCTCCCCTCCCCCCCCCCTTCACTCCAAAAACAAAATCTACCTTCTTTGTTTTCCTTACGATGTTTCTGTGCTACTTTGGTCTCCCTCATGTGGTCTCCCTCACGATGTTTCTGGGCTACTATGGTGTCCGACAAGTCAAGAAACACATGGCGTGGCCAGTGCCTGATATCTCATTATCGCTCAGCAGCCAATCAGGTCATGGCATCAGCCGATAAGAGAGCCGAATAACCAATCACGAATCAAATGTGAGCATATTGAGTCAACCCATGCAAGGGTTGGTTGAGTTTTCAGTGACTGTAAATCGTAGCCGCTCCCGCTATCTTCATTCGTTCTAACAAAACGTTTATAGTTAGACGGGAAAGCAAATATTAGACATCACCGAAGGAAGTTGTCCGTTCCAGGGAAATAGACGACGCCACTTGGCTAGTGCGCGTGACTCTGACATGAAAGATAGCCACCTTTCGCTGCCGTAGAAAAATTAAACTAGTCGCTAGCAGTATTTGGTTTCAACCGTAAAAGAAAGATGTAATAATAAAAATAAAAAGAGTGAAAAAACGTACCGGTACAGCCGATATAGGTGTAGAGGACTTTGCCTCTGCGCGTCGACAAGTGTTCGCGAACCATCGAAATGAGCAACAGTTTCTACGAAGTCGGGCTCGCAGGTGCGTTTTTCAATCGACAAAACCCGTACCTTTTTTTTTCGTACATTCCTTTGAGTTCTGTTCGAGCGAACATAGTTCACTAATAAACTAAGAAACGTTGTGATGTAGCTCGGCTCAGAGACCAATTAGTTCTGATACGAAAGTTGGACCCTTGCTGAATTCAGCTGTAAGTACTCTCGACGCTATGAACAAAAGAAAAAGCACACGAACTAGGCAAGAGAGTTTAATACGATGGTCACACCTGTTCATATGAAGAAAACATAGTTTTCTCATGGCGGCCAGCCGATGTCTACGAAGCAGTCGACGTCCGTCCGAACCAAAATATAATTTTCTCTCTTACTCTTTCCTTCTGTTTAAACTTTTTTTCTCGCTCTGGGTCTCCCTTTAGGTCTGTCTTTACGTGCTTGTTTTTTATATGCCTCTTTTTGTCTATCCCCCTCTCTTCCCTGTACAAGCATAATTGGCGCGTAGATTCAATCGAAACGTTCTTTGCTTCTGCGTTGATTAAATGTTTACTTTGACTTCAATCTTCATTGCATTTTATTCGTATTCGGGTGAAGACAGGGAACCGTCTTGAACTCGCTCCAGGGCATCACCTGCTCTTGAGGAAGAGGCTTCTATTATTTTTCATTTATTTCATTTAGTAGCCTTTTCGGTTGGGGTTGCAGGGACAAAAGGTGAAAACTTTCACCTGACTAATACCTATACTAACACCCATACAAATTTCAGCGCGACGCAACAAAAAAAAAAGGAAAAAAGATGTACTTAAAATAAAACAAAGCACAACAGAGTATGCAAAAGAAACACCAGCTCACATTGTGTAAAAAAATCCAGTGCAAGAAAGAGGAACAATCTAATGCAAAGGAGCACATTGTAATGCAAAACCAAAAATATAAAAAAAATTCTACGCAAGCTTTTACACGTTTTCAAAAATATAGGTGTTCATTTTTTTTTCTCAAACATACTGAGAGATGTTGCTATTTCTGGCGTATCTAAAATTTTTAAATGCGTACTGAGAAGTTGTGTGAGTTGCGGTGTTAGAGTTTGATCTCCATAGTTCGTGCGTATTTTCTTTCTAACACGTATGACGCGTCTTAAGCTGTAGTGAACGCCTTTTAAAGGAAATTGGCCTGAAAAAAGCTCCCTGCTTTTTTTAAATATTAAGGAAAAATAGCATTTGTAAGGTGAAGGTAATTAACTGCAGAACAGTGCGCAAACTATGCTTTTAAGAATAAAGGTATGTTCATTACAGCCGAAGCACTCGATGGATCGAAGCGCCTTCTTTTGAAGCACTAGAATTTCATCAATTTTGCTTTTTGATGTTGTTCCCCAAACCAGTGAACAGCAATGTACACAAAAGTTTTACTATGTGCATAATGACGATTGATCCGGGAGGACTAAACATAACTTGGATATATGAGTTGTCCAGAATAAGTTTTCATGGAAACGACACACCCAAATATTTTAGAGATTCAACCTTTTCTAGTTTGTAGGAATTAAACCTAATATCGATGTCAGTGATAAGCAACTTATTCTATGCCCAAAACACAAAATATTTAGCTATTGAAATGTTCAACTTAAGTTTCTTTGTAACTATAGCCACGTAGATCACTTATTTAACCAACCAATCATTGGATGTATTCAAGTTGTCGGAGATCACTGCGTGAACAAAAGACGTTCGAATCGTCTTCATATAATACCATTTCTGCGTTGTGAGAAATATTAACTTTATCATTAATATAAACAAGAAAAACAATGGTCCTAGAAAGGAACCCTGTGGAACACCATATGCTACTTGTTTAAGATATGATTTAACGCCGTTAAAAATCGTGAATTGTGACTGATAGCTCATGTAACTAGACACCAATTCTAGAGCTTTCCCTCTTATTTCGTATATGCTGAATTAATTTAAAAGTATTTGGTAGTTAATGGAATCAAAAGCTTTTTTTAAATCAAGGAATATTCCGATTGTGCATTGTTTATTTCAATATTTTGTTAATGATTGCATTTTTAATGTTAGCAAGTACCATTTCTGTCGACTTATTGTTTTGAAAACCAAACTGCTTCTCTGTCATTATTTCATTTTTTGTAAGGAAGCTAGTCAATCGTCTGTATAATATGTGTTCCAACATTTTTGAAAAACAGGTAATATTGAGATTGGTCAATAATTGTTGAGTTCGCTTTGTACACCATCCTCATGTATAACACAGACTCGCAGTGCTTTCATTCGGTTGGGAAAACATTCTATTGACAAAGATACGTTACATATGCGTGTTAATGGAGCAGCTATATTTCAAGATAAGGTTTTGATTGGTTCGGCTTTAAGGCTGTCTTCACCTGCACCACTGCTATTTGTAAGACTAGCAATCAGTGTGAGTATTTGTTTCTCATCAGTCGGGGAAAAGAAAATTGAGTTAGATATGCTGTAATTTATATATGACGTGGCATTGCCTTCACTGTTTTGGGGAGAGGAGGGTGCACCTGATGTTAAGTTATTGGTACTGAATATATCAGAGAGCTGTTTACCTGTGTAGCATATGCCGTCGATCACGAGTTAACTTGGCGGTTGATCTCTATTTTTGGTGATCAATTTATTTATTTATTTATTTATTTATTTGTTTATGTCAGTACCCTCAAGGCCCGAGGGCATTACAGAGGGGAGGGGCAAGTAACAAAACATAATACAAAAAATGAGAATCAATACAAAAATTTATACAATAGAAAAAGCAGTCAGGGTGCCTGCTGACAAAAATGGCTGTTTAATGCAGTTCTAAAAGAATCAAATGATGATATAGATATTAAAGATGCGGGAAGGTGGTTCCACTCCGATGACGACCTGGGGATAAAAGAGTCGAGGTAGGCGGAGGTGCGACACTGAGGAATTCCAACTTTATACTGATGATCAAGGCGAAAGGAGATGTGCGGGGGAGGGAGAATAAGTTTTTCTTTTAGAGTAGGGATAGAGAAGTAAATTTTATGAAAAAGCGATAGACGAGATACTTTACGGCGCAGAGAAAGAAGGGGCAAAGATAAGTTAGATTTCATAGATGACACACTGGCTGAACGATGATAATTACAAAAGATAAACCGCGCGCCACGGTTCTGAATGGCTTCAATGTTAGATACGAGCGTGGTGTGACCGGGATCCCAGATTGCTGCAGCGTACTCCAATTTAGAGCGTACCAGGGTTTTGAATAAAAGTAATTTTAGTGACACTGGTGCTAAAGTAAAATTCCGTTTTAAGAAGCCGAGCATGGAGTTAGCGTTAGCAGTGATATGATCAATGTGAACGTTCCATGACATGTTATTTGTAATATGAACTCCAAGATATTTGTAGGAAGTTACGATTTCCAAGGGGAGGTACCAAGGGTGTATGAATGTGGTGATGAGTTACGTCGAGATACACGCATCGCTTTGCATTTGTTAATGTTAAGAGACATACACCATGCGTTGCACCAGTCCAAAACAGTGTCTAAGTCAGTCTGAAGAAGTTGAACATCCGAGTTATTAGTGATTTCGCGATAGATGACACAGTCGTCCGCAAACAGACTAACAAAGGAAGACAGATTCTGAGGTAAGTCATTTATGTAGATTAGAAATAATAGAGGACCTAAGACGGACCCCTGTGGGACGCCTGAGGTGACGGAACTGAGGTGAGAATTAGCTTGATTAGTGAAGACAAATTGAGATCGATTTGTTAGAAAGTCTCTAATCCAGGATAAAACGGTTGGGTCAATGTTAAGTTTACTAAGTTTGAGGAGTAGAAGCTTGTGGGAAACTTTGTCAAATGCTTTGCTAAAATCAAGAAAAACGCAGTCAACCTGGGATCCACGATCTAGAATAGAAAGTAGGTCGTTAGTAAAAGACAGCAGTTGAGTTTCGCACGAAAGAAGTTTACGAAAGCCGTGCTGAGAAGGAGTGAAAAAAGAATTATAATCTAGAAAGTTAACAAGGTGCGAGTAAATGACATGCTCCATAATTTTGCAGGGTGTACAAGTAAGGGAGATAGGCCGGTAGTTATGAGGACAATGTTTGTCACCTGATTTGTGAAGTGGAACCACCTTTCCTATTTTCCAGTCATCGGGAAGCGTAGAGAAGTAGAGCGATTGTTCAAATATTTTGCACAGAAAAATAGAGCTATATACTTTAGTTTTTTGCAGAAACGTAGATGTAATGTTGTCGACACCAGAAGATGATGATGACTTTAGATTTTCTATTAGCTTAACTATGCCGTCAAAACTAAAAACTAAGGGGTCCATAGGCAGAAAGCTGTAGGAAGGGCACATTGGGAGACAACAATCAAAATCATAAGAAAAGGTATTAACAAAAGTATCATTTAGAACATTGGCACACTGACTACTCGGTATGACACCACCATCTAAACCTGTAAGTGATATGACTGACTCTTTTGATCCATTCACAACATTCCAGAATTGTTTAGCATTTTTTATCAGCATTGAAGGTAAGGTATGATTGAAAAATGTTAGTTTTGCCGTCGTAATTGCAGCCTTATATGCTTCAGCTGCGCAGTGATAAGCATCCCACCGTTCATCACGGTCGGAATGCTTTGCAGAACGAAAAAGACGTTTCTTCCTATTAGACAACCGTTTAAGTGTGACATTATACCAGGGGGACGTAGGGTTGGAGGTAATGGTTCTAACTGGAATGAAAAGTGCAATGAGTGAATTAACTTTGTTTTTGAACATATTCCAATTCTCATCAACTGAGCGCTGATCAAAGTTGTCTAAAAACATATCGAGGTACTCAGCTAGTTTGTTGTTGATTAAGTCGAAATTAGCTTTGTTGTAATCGTAATAATGTCTGACCGTTTTAGGAGAAACACGCACCGTTGTGCGTAAGTTGAAATGCAGTGTTAAGTGATCACTAATGCCTGGTAAATAAGTAACAGGAGAGATAAGATCAGGAGCAGTAGTAAGAATGAGATCTAATACACTAGCAGTTGAATCAGTAATTCGGGTAGGCTCTAGCACAACCTGAGACAAGCTAAAATCAGAGCAAAGGTTAAGGAAGTCTAAATTCTGCGAAGAACAGCTTACAGCAGAAGGAAACTCACCGGACCAATCAATCTCCGGAAGGTTAAAATCGCCTAGTAAAAACAGTGGTGTCAAAGGAAATCTAGAGCAAATAGCATTCAGAACATCATGTAAATCAAGAAAGAAACCTTTATCGGCATTAGGCGGTCGATAGCAGGCGCACAAAAGAACACTCTTATAAGTACACTGTAATCGTACACAAAGAAATTCGAGTGAGGTAGCAACATTTACGTAAAAGATTCAAAAGATTCATTCACTGCTATTAAAACCCCGCCTCCTCTCCTGGACGTTCTGTCGCAACGATAAAAATTGAAACGCTTATCACTCTTCAAAATTTCACTGTCGCGGACTGTACTCGATAACCAAGTTTCAGTCAGCACTACAATATCACTTGATGATGAATCGATAAGAGAGGCGAGATCGTCGCGGTTTCGAATGACACTTCTTATATTAGTAAACAATACCGGAATAGCATTAGAAAAACGAGACGGGTTACTACGTGTAGTTTTTGTATTCTTCACGAAGCTGAGTCAACAGGAATACTAGGGGCAGCAGCGTTATCTACATCATCAGTCACAACGCGCTGCGTGTAACTGGGCCGTGTTTCACAGACGTTATTGCTGTTTGGGCAGTAGATATAGCATTTATTGTTAATATGTAGTTTATTATACCGCAGTTTAAAAGGCACGTTCATCTCCTTTGCAAATTCAATGAGTTTCCTCCTAGCATTGCGTGTTTCAACAGAAAAGTCCTCCGCTATGGAAATGTTAGTACCGCGAAGTTGGGGTTTAGAAAGGAGAACTTTTTCTTTGGTCTTAAAAGAAGAAAATCGGACAACGACTGGACGGCACGTGCTGGCGTTAAAAACACGACCCAGTCTGTGCGCGCGAACGATACAATCAGAGGTGATGTCTATCTGAAGTTTGTCTTTAATTATTTCACATACTTTACTTTCCGACAATGACCACGTTTCCGAATGACAATCGGGGATTCCATAAAATATTAAGTTATCTCTGCGAGATTGGTCTTCCGACTCTGATAAACGTGCGCGTAGACTGGTGTTTTCTTCGGCAAGGGAGTCGACTGCTTCCCTCATGGCTTTTAGTTCATGTTGAACGCCGCCAATGCCGGAAGTCGCTTGCTCGACTGCGGACAGTCTGTTGTGGATATCTGTTACCTTATTTTCAATGGAACGTTGATTTGTCTTAATAGCGCTCACGTTGTTAAGAAGCCGGGATTGCCCCTCTTCAAGTCTGACTGAACGGGCGTTAAGGTCCTGAAGTAGTGAAAACATGTCGTTAAGTTGTTTTTCCTTAGCGTCAACCTTCGGGGGACCAGGATTCATCTCGATGTCACCGGAAAGAAGCAATTTAAGAAGAAGTACACATTCATAAGAAGACGCCAAAAGCACTTGTGGGCCAGGAAGTACCAGAAGACAGAGGTTGTTTGTCTTTTTACAGTACAATGATGGAAATGCACCAACCTGCATGAAGAAGCGAAATGGGTTATCCGACTGCATAGCTGGTACATTCCTAAGCCCACTGAAGGATGAAGGGGGTCGCCAGCTGCTTTTATCTTGAGGTAGAGATGATGCAGACGTCGATGCCGATGGCCTGTTGTGCAGATGATGGGGAAATAGCGGAATCCACGAAGCCGCGAAAAGACCACTGGTTGGCCAAACGTAGTCGATCTCGGGCAGTGGCGTCACAGGGCTCGCCGGTGCTCGCATGCCATCCTCCGCACACCCCGAGAATGACGCGGTGAATCCAGCGCAAAGAACCGCCACGAGCTGCATGAAGAAGCGAAATGGGTTATCCGACTGCATAGCTGGTACATTCCTTAGCCCATCCTCTCTGGTTAACGTAACTCTGGTTGACGTAACGCTTTTCGGTGTCCGTTTTTCGTTGCAGTAAGAAGTTACACATTTTCATGAAATTCAAGCAAAAAAACAACCTGTGAAAAAAAAGTCAAAGTTGTGCTTACCCTCGACTAGGAGAGTGGTAGAAGAGTGCATGATTTCCAGCAGTTGGTAAACACGGCAAGAAGAGCTCCAACTGCACTTCTAAGAAATGCCTGCGCGTCAACTTACCCCGAGAACACTCAAGGAGCCAATCTCTGCGATCTACGAAATCTCGCAGAGATCGGGTCTTCCGAGTGTTTAGCGGGTAAGTAGACGCGCAGGCATTTCTTAGTGTTTGGCTGCATTGAGTCAGTCGGGCCAAAAGGCGGCGCGCCTATCACTTGTACCAGGAAATGCGGCGCCAACACGGGAGTGGGTAGCATGTATTCGTACATGCGGGGTAGGCGTCGAAGTGTGAACTGTGAAGGCTGAGCGCATCGCAGAGATAGCTACTTTCTACTCGACGATCTGTGGTGAGATGACTAAGGATCAGTGGTGAGATGACCAAGGATCAGTGGTGAGATGACCAAGGATCAGTGGTGAGAAGCAGCCCAGAAAACAAAGGTTGCGAAGAACGCACACAAAACAAAAGAGGAAATGTATGTCTTTTCTATTACATTATTTGGGCTAGATGCTAATTTTGTTAGAAGTCACCCCATTAAAGGAAAGCAGTCACAGTGCCTTCATCATTGGGTGCGTTAAGTAGCGAGTCCAAGTCATGACTCGAGTCACTCCTTCTACTAAACGGCCCACGAGCACTTGCGGTGATAGTGACTCAAATAGACCGATATCACCTAGCAAACTGCGCAGGCGCGCGCGTTACGGAAGTCGTGCCGCCGCCATGCTACTTGCAGTCACCGCTTTCCGGCTTCCATGTTGCATAGCGCTGCGGTGCGCGTACATCATCGCACAACATCGTTTGGGATTCCCCAGCATCAGATTGGATTCTCCTGTTATGTGTGTATTGTATAAGATTATGTTATGTGTGATGCCTTATCTTGTCGGCAAGCGCAGAAATGCAGGAGCAGCCGTCTTGTCACTTTAGAATCGCTTCGTTGTCTGCTGCCACGTTCGAGTCGTTCACGCGATGGTACCACTATACGGCCGCGGGAAAGTTCATTGACGCGCTGGGATGACTCAATGAACTTGGTACAAGTAACACCTAGTTCAATGGCAAAGAACACGAAAATTTGAGGCGTAGATTCCATGTACCACTGTGGAAGAGCCCCAAGTGTGTGGGTGGGAAACGGAGCTTGGTTGTGCTCAGGCTTGCGCATAACCTTCAATCGATAATGAAGTAAGAGGAGTTAAGCAGACATTATCGGGCAGCGATAGTTTTCTAACACAGTCCAGTCCACTTATAACGATAATGAGAAAATATGGCAATCCAATCGTTATAACCGATTATCGTTGTATCTGAAATCGAAAATGATCGTCCCTAGTCTAGAATCTCTAGAAACTAATCGTTAGTGAGAAGTACATCGTTATACGTGGTATCGTTATAAGTGGATTGCACTGTCGTCGTTTTCTTCTGGTTGACAGCTTGTGTGACACGGTGCAGATGAACGGCGGGGAGAAGCCTTCAAGCAGACAAGAAGCAATCCACAGAAAGACTATACCTGACGCGCCGTAACCACTCGGTTCTGTGAAAAAGAAGCAACCATGCCAGATACCTACAAACGTTTGGTTGAGATGAGTTTTCGTGTACAATTCTTATTCAGTTGTATTTTGTTTGCGCAAGCTCCGAACGCTAGCTAACAATTGCTCGATGTTGGGAACTTTTTTCTGCGGTCTCGATTCGTGTTATGGCAAAACGAATGAGTAACGCCAGCCAAAATTAAGGTGTGGCAAAATAGACCACCACAGTATAGATGAGACTCTTTAATGCCTTTTTGCGGAGAGTCTTGCATGTCTAAATTCCATTGTGCTGTGTTTTCACGTTTTGTATAAACACAATAAAGACTGCTTTCGAAAAGGTTGACTCACTGCTTATTTAGTGATGGCCGTCATCTTTCGAAGCACAGTTGTGATTGAAACATGTCGTCGCGATAACCTTTATGTTTACCAAAATACATCGAGCAAAACCTATATCTAAAACGGCCGCCGCAGAGCAGCGCAGAGGTCCCGACTGAGATACGCCGCTACGAAGTGAGTGGTCAGGGAGATTCCGACCCACAAAACACTCAGGCGCGCCCTACTGTGTCTCGTGCCCTGCAATTTTGCACCGTTTTGCTAACGTGCAATAGGGTGGATATCAATTATATAGCAAATCGCGAAACAAGTCGAAGAAGGCTCTTTTCCTGGCGCTGCTTAGCCACTCTTGTCGGGGGATGCTTTCTTTCAACACGACGCAACATTCGATGCCTTTTTGCCTGGTGCTGTTATTCTAGCCCCCTGGCACACAACCGGTGAAGCTACCCTTTGACAACCTTGGAGTGAACACCCGATTAAAAGCCCCGTGCTCACCCGAAAATTCCCAAACGCCGGGCGCACACTGGCCCGGCCGGAAAAGGGGGGGATTACAGGTACCAGAATGCACCAGCGGCCTCAGCTGGCTTCGCGCAGACTCCTGATGAAATGGGTCTAATGGGAATACATTTCGATGCCTACTTTGCTCTTCTTAAAAGCATTCCACCCGAACCAGATGTTGAGCAGTTATAGTACGCAACCAGACTGATCTAAGTCGAATGTTCACGCTCAAGGTAATGGCGAGTGAGGAACATAACGGACGTCAGGCAATCTCTCAAATAATTATTGCGTGGGCACGTTATTATGAGCTCAATGTGCTGTGCCAAGCCGTGCGATGCATGTAAGCAGCTTCACTGAGTGAAATGCACCTTTTATTTGAAGGAAGATGTACACGTCACGCATTAATGAGCCTCGCAAAATTAGAGGCAGATGTGCAGCACTACACTACTCATATATATATATTTTATATATATATATATAACAAAAGATTGTTTGTTTGTACGTGCTTAACAGAGTGCTAACTTATAGAACACATGAAACGCTTCACGCAATCAAAGTCCGTCTGCGTAGGTGACTTATACGGCCAAGGGTGACGCTAATATAAGGGGCTAATCGTAACATATGTCTAGTTGGCATTATTAAAGTTCAGTTAACAAATTTTATCGTAATACAACTGATCGTTACGATAGCTTCTTATGTACCCTAGTGTATAATAACTGCGCAGACAAATTCTATTTCATGGCTTTTTTGCCTGTTAATTAAATGAAACATCCTGCATCGATGTTTCTTTGCTTAACATATCTTTTTAAAACCACTGACTCAAGGTAGTTTTCAGAGGCACTTTAAACGCGTAGGAAGCGTAGTAGTGCACGAAAATACTAGCTCAGTGGAGCAGGTTCAAGGCATGGGGCGTAACTAGAGCAGACGGAAACTTGCGCGGGCGCCTTACCTGCAACCGCTAGCTAGTACGTGCTCAAGATTTGTAGTCTGGTAAACTATGGTACCTCTAGGTGAACGCTTCTCACGCGCTCAAAGTGTTTCTGAAAATGACTGACTTAGTGGTGTTCGATGATAACCCTGACAACCCCAATGAAAGGGTCGAGTTTAGACCTATTGATCGGTTAAAACATTTGTCGACAATTGTTACATCATTTGATAAATCAGAAAGTTAGTTTTTATAGTTTTCATTATAACTTTTATTTAGTCGCCCGTTTTTAGATTGTATACAAAACCAACTTTTTACGTACACTTCGAACATTTCGAAGAACACCGGATCAAGTCTGACAAGCCCATCTTCAGCAAATGATGTAAGCATTGTGATGAAGTCCATTCTGACGATTCCATCATTTTGTGCGAACTTCTCAGTGTCCTTAACAGAAAAAAACAACAATAAAAAAAGCCGGAACGAAGACAGATTAAGTAGTGGTGACGTGCTCACGTCCATGCCGAAAAACCACCTACTCTTGACCGATTGGCTAATTACGAAAGAATGAACTGCATTTTCTTCTAGCTCCATGATTTTCAGGGAATATCTGAACAGGACAGTTAAATTCACGATCCGACAGATAAATGGAGACCCTCCTCAGGACTTCTTTATCACCATCTGGCACCTTTTCAATAAACCTGTCCATCGCGCCAGGTAAATTTGATTTTGCAAACTAAACAACCACTTCGCGTGGTGCCAGCTCAAGCGTATGGTATTAAACGTCCTGAATCGACCCACTCCGAGTGTCAAAATTGGTCGGTACAAGAAGTAAAAACGCAGATTTGACGGACGTGAGCCTCGCAAAAACGCCAACGTTTTGGAAGAAGCCGCAGTTCACAGCCACCCAGGGGTCATCGGCAAGAAGTGGTCATGAGGTGTCGGGAAAGTTGAAAACTCTTTGAGCCCGATTGCCTTTGCTGTGGCCAGGGCCAGGTAGTCTGCTGTCTTCGGCCTCAGACACTCGAGAACCTCATCGTGATTAATCAAGAGATTTCTGTCCGCTCGCGAGCAGCCCAGTAACGTAGCGAAGTCATTTCCCCTGTGATACTTCTTTGAACGGCGTCGACGAAGTCGAACTTGGTGACCGTTCAGTTGCGCATGATCGCCCTCTTGAAGAGGCCCATGTTCATCTAAAGGAAGTGTCGATATGATCGACGAACACGCTATGGTTGACTATTTAAGACTAATTCTTAAATAAATTATTACGTCGAACTGTCACTTGTTTAGATATCTGAGCGGTCGCGCAAAATCTTACCTTTCTTTGAAATATATATATATATATATATATATTTTTTTTTTTCGGCGGCGGGTCCACAAAAGAAAAAGTTATTTTTTTTCGCTGTGACATTTTTTTTTGTATTAAGGTGGAAAATAGAGTGCGTCTAATTTTTTACAAAGCACTTTGGTGAGTCAATCAGCGCAACAACATAAAGAGGTCGTGCGAATAATTAAAAAAATATATACAGTTTCTTCTGGATTGTTTTATTTTTGTTCATACATATTGGATGATTTGTATGGATTCCAGATAGTATAACTCTTATTTGAGGTTTGAACGGAATGGTCGTGTATGCACAGAATTTGAGTACCGGGACGGATATAGACTAAGCTGCCAACGTCCCAGCGTTTTAAGTGTTCTTGCTCATAGAATCAACGTGTTTGTACCAAAATACACATCGAGCGTAAAAACAAGAGAGACGTACAGACCTCCATTCAAACACACTTTCCAGGGAAGAACCGTTGCATAAATAGACAAAAAGGGAGGGAGGGAGTTCTGAGAAAAATACACGAAATCGGATCTATATTGACACCCTGAGGACTTTTTTTACGTTAAGATTAACGATTTATTGCGAAGCCATATTCCCAGCAAAAGGACACGTGCTGGCAGCTGGCATAAAGGTCACTGCACTCGAGTTTCTCTTTCTGTGAAAGAGGCCAGCCAGATGCATGAATACGCACCACGCAAAGGCAGTACGACGCGTCAGAAAGCCTTTCCAAATAGCACACCTAAAAACCCGGAGGACAGAATTTCACCTAAATTTGTTACTAAGCATCGTTTCGTTGACCGCACACCGACAGTTTTTTACACCACTTCTTTCTGTGTGTGCTTGTTTCTTTGGAGTAGCCAAATACAGCTAGAGGCCTAGAACAGTGGTGCAGAAAAACAATTGGCAAACCAAATGTCGTAACATGGCAGTCTAACAACAGACTAAAAAGGAAAAAAAAGTACGATGCTGTCCCAGGGCTAACATTTTAGGGTGACGGCACATGCTCGTTGAAACAGAGTACTGGGATCCCAGCAGCATCCGAGAAATATTATGGCACATCATTATAAAGATCCCAGCAGAACTCCAAATATATCAATCGTGCACCACTCTTATTTATTTATTTATTTCAAGTGACCTTCAAGGACCCCTCAGTGAGGGTATTACAGGTTTTCACAATCGCATTTGTACAAATAGCAAAGAAAAAAAGAACAATAGGAATAAAATTACACGAAGAGATATACATGGTTAAACTGAAATTAATCAAGGGCAGAACATCGTAAAGGCACTTTCTTTTCCTTTCCTTCCCTTTTTTTCAACTATGAGGCAGCGGTGAGCACGGCTTCGCTCAATTTTTTCTTCGATGTAAAGAGGATCAGATATGCAAACGATCCTGTGTGGAAGGTTATTCGTTTTCTTCTCTGCTCGGAAAAATAAAGCAGACGAGGTCACTGTTTCAGTTTTGGTGCGCTCACGTTATGTGGATGATCGGTACGATAAGGAGTTCGTGCAGATGGCGTGACGTACGGTGAATTTGGCTGGAAATCGGAACAGAATTTGTAAGAAAGTGTTAGTGTAAAATATCTTCGGCGAAGTGATAGGTTATCCAGTTGAGCATCGTTCCTTTAGGCCGGTGACACTTATTTCATATGAATAGCTAGAAAAACATTACCTGGACTGCACGATTCTTAATTGCTTCAAACTGATGACTGAGCAAATATGGGAATGAGTCCTATATAGCAGCAGCATGCTCTAGGTTTGGGCGGATTAGTGGTTTAACGGCGGCAAATCTTATGTTGAGTGGTGCGAATTTGAGGTGACGTTTCAGTTGTCCGAGTGATCGGTTAGACTCAGAGATGACATGGTTAACATGCAGTGCCCAAGATAGCTTACTAGAGAAGTGCACATCTAAATATTTATAATTTAGTGGTGATAAAAGTATTCTCATTGATTGAATAGTTGTAGTTCATTGGGTTAGAGCGCCGATGAAAGGAAATTAATGTACATTTACTAATGTTTAATTACATTTTCCACAAATCGCACCAGGTTTGAACACTATTGACATCATTTTGAAGTGGTACCTGGTCACTGATTAGTAATATTACGATATACAACACAATCGTCGGGAAATAGGCCGATGTTGCAGGAAACAAGGGGTAAGGTCATTAATGTAAATCAGAAAAAGAGAGGAACCAGAAAGGGTGCCCTGGGGAACGCTGGAGGTTACGGATGCGTAGTTAGATGAATGGTTATTAACGTGTACACATTTTTTGCTATCCTGCAGAAAATTTCCAATCCATGTTAGTATTTGCGGGTGCAAGTTTGGAAAGTTTGAGTTTTAGGCGTTCATGAGCAACTTTTTCCTGTGCTTTAGCAAAGTCTAAGAAAATGAAGTCGGTTTTGATGTTGTTGTCGAGGTTCACATGCAGGTCATGGGCAAGTCTTGCAAGCTGAGTTTACATCAGAATCCTTTTCTGATCCATGTTGCGATGGATGAATAAAATCATTCGTTCAAAGGAAACAAGCAACATCAGGATAAATATTGTGTTGTATATTTTTGGATGATACGCAAGTTAGTGAAATGGGATGGTGGTTGAGTGGTGAGCACCGGCCCCTTTCTCAAAGATAGGAATGACCCTCCCACTTTTCCATCTTGTGGAGCAAGGCCTACAGTGAGGGACTGAGCTAATATAGTTTACAGCAAAACATTGCGGATATTGTTAGTGTTTTTCGAAACCTTAGAAATAATGTCGTCCATACCCGTCGAGGAGGAAAGTTTTATGGAGTCGATTATGTTAAAAATACCAGGGGGAGCAAAAGTAATTGGATTCATCATTGGTGTGTTGATGATGGAGGGTAATGTGGTAAGGTTTTCTTTAGTAAGTATGGAACAGAATGCTTCGTTCATTCGACTGGTGGCATGCTTGTTGTTATCAAACGGCTAGCATTACATCGCCCGTAATGTCTACTGCTGCATCAGGATTCTGGGGATTTAGCGCTTTCAAAATTGTCTGGGGTTTCGCTAAAGCATTAACGAAAGTTGTATAAAAAAATATTAGCTTGGTTTCTTTGATAGTATGTTTACATTCATATTCTATTTGATAATATGTGTCTCAGTAATCGCGCTAATTACGAGAACCGAGCCTTTCTAAACCAACGTTTATTTTTATTATTTAAGCCTTTTAGCTTGGTACTGAAGCATCAGTGAATATGAATTACTTTTCATATTTATTGATAGTATATATTGTTCAATAGTTTGGCGCATCTTATTTGCGAATAATTTCCAGTTCTCACCAACAGAGCGCCCCTCAAAGGCCTGTTCAAACGATGTAAGTAAGTTACATAATTCTGTATTAATTCCGTCGAAGTTACCTCTGTCGTAGGGTTACATTATTTTTTGGCTATCAATTCGGGTTTGAAGGGGGAAGGCGAAGGTGGCAAGGTTCGCTTTGTGATCGCTGATTTCACGAATGAATGTGATAGATTTTAAGCTATCAAGTACGAATGTCAGGATCAGGTCGAGAATGTTAGATGTAAGTGTTGTGGTTCTTGCAAACTCATTCACGACCTGTGCGAGATTAAAAGTTTGGCAAACGTCACTGAATTCAGAGCATTCGGTTGGGTTTGAGGCTGATTGTACTGATAGGTCTGACCACTGAATTCCCCTGGTGGTTGAAGTCGCTGAAGTGCAGAAGCTTGGACTGAGGGAATTTATAATTCAGAAATGAGAAGCCTTCATTGATACAAGATGGGAGATAAAACGTCGCTGCAAGGAGGATGAGGAGCACACCCCGACGAGGATGGCTGGAGGTAGCAGAGCTGCAGCGTATCCAAAGCATCTCCAAGGGTAATGGTACATTGACAAGATTGCAGGCCAAATGATTCTTGATTGCTATGAACACCCCCCCTCGACCGGTTGTCCCATCTTCACAAAAAGCTTGCACCCAGAGGTATCTTGGAACACATTTGAATTGTCAACACTGGCGGGGAAAGCCATGTGTCAGTGAGGACGACGAGATCACCGTCTGAGGAAGAAATTAGAATGCTTCCTTTTTCTCGTTTCGGTATAATGCTTCGGATATCAGTAAAAATAACAGATAGGCTAGGCGGGTTTTCTTCCGTAGTCACTTTTACAATTTCGGCTAGATGATGCACTGATGTACTTTGCTTTGAGTTGCGGTTTTTCAGTCGTCCTTCGGTAGCGTCAAAGACATAGCGCGAATTGCCAATGACGAAATGATAGTAGCGGTTTTAAAATGCAACGATTATGAGCGAGCGAATGATAACACTGCTCTGCGTGCCAGGCGAGTTTTAGGTGGAAAATCCTCACCCACACTGTAAGCAGTGTTTTAAAATCTAAATCTTTTTGACAAAACTAGCTCTCTTAGAAGACGAGACCAGTGCAACTATCGGCTCTTTTTTTCCGGGCAAAATTTGCCAATTCGATGAGGGCGCTCAGTAGAACTCGGATCGATCTGTATTTCAAGATGCCATGTGCGATGTCGACTATCAGTTAATTCGGTTCATTTCAGAACTCCGTGCTCTTGTAAGCAAAAAATAAAAAAAAAAACACGACTGTCTCGACGAGAGCGATATTCAGTAACGTCAACACGCCGTCAAATCAGCAAGATTTTTAGCAGTCTCGGCGGTTATGGAGTTGATAGCGCGGACTTCGCCATAGACGATAGGAAGGGAGGAAATTTATTTTTTGATCCGAGCCATCCGATCTGATAAGTCGCCAACTTTCTCGCCTGCTACCGATGTGCTAGTTTTTATGGATTTTAACTCCTTTATCAGGGCGTCTTTCCAGCATTAATCTTAGCAGAAGCTGAAAGAATTTCTGGCCAGGGTGGTGCGGGAGACTGGGTAGTTTAATTGCCACGAGTCACGCGAATTTCCTTGTCGGGCACCGGATTCTCCTCAACGTACCCGGACAACACCCAAAGCTAATTAATAACATCAAAACATCGGTGAAAAATTGAAACACAGAAGCGAGGGCTTGGCGGCTGCACTAGACAGCGCCGTTGTTATTCTTTTTGGCAAACAAGGTTATACTACTACCATACCCTCCTCTATACTCACAAAGCCTGGCAGTTCGACAACGGAGACAGGAGTGCCCGGTCACAGATTTGGAGCGCGAGGATCTGTAAGCACAGAGCGTTTTTCGGGTAACCTGGACGTCAGCGCGCAGCTTTTTCAGTGGCGAGGACCCGAAACATGAGTTTTCAAACCCGACGAGAAAAGAAGCGGTAGCACGAGGAACGCGAGGAGCACGAGCGGCCATTCCATCGCTCTGGAGAAGTGTGTTTCGGGCGTCTCGCCGCGGTGGGAGCGCCCGTCACGTTGCTCTCCTCTCATCCGTTGTGAGCCGCTCTTCCTTTTCCATTTCGGCGGCCTTTTCTCGTGGCGATCTGCCAGGCTTTGTCAGTATAGAGGAGGCTATGGTACTACGCACGTGCAGAGCAAAGACGAGAGGGTTGTGAGCGTACCGCATTGTAGCGCAGCCACCAAGCCCAAACAGTGGTCAGTGCAAAGTTGCGGCCGATATATGCTGCTCGTGTGACGTAGGAGATGACGCTCGCTTGAACGACGACTGGTGAGGGTGGCCACAGGTCATACCTAGCATGCGATGCTCTTATGATCGCCAGTATTCTAGTTTCGCCGTACAAAAAAGGAATCATGGCCATGTTGGCTAGTATACCGTCTTATCTACCCGACAACTGAAAGGTACTCACTCATTCCCAAGGTAACATCTCCGCCATTACAAAGGTTACAACTAACTACCTTCGCTCTCAACAATATTTCACCTAAATGATAATTTGTTCTAAGTTAAAAAAGCATCTTCAAGTAAAAAATGTTGTTATAGGCAACAAATTTCAATGCCGTTGTTAGAACGACCTCTGATAAAGGTCTCTTAAACGGGTATGTTGTTGTTCTTCTGTACTACAGCGCCACACCCTTTTCTACACATTTTTACACTTTCTAAAAGTAAAGGTTGGTTCACTCAACAGCACCCTACTTCGTGGTAATTGTGCTAAAAAGGATGTAGTTAGTGGTAAAGCTTCTACAAAAGATGTTTTAGTCCCCTAGGGCTCGATATATTTCTAGAGCGTAGGCATTTTTTAAATCTTTCCAGAATAATGTTAGGTTGCCATAAGCACGCACTGAGTGAAAGACAAAAAGCCTAGGCCGTATTGTTGTGAACTTTTTAAACACTACTAAAGGGGTTAGTCATTTGAACTACCCGTCGAGTGTACGCACATTACTGACTGTAAACTCATAAACTGAGACGCACAAAGACGTGTCAGCCTCGGCGCCAGCCGGTAGGCCCCAACAACACCGCTAAAATCCGCGCAATCGACGCCATTTATTTTACGCAGCTCAGTTGGGATTTACGCCCATCCGTCATGCCCTCGTTGCGAGAAAAGCGTATCTGATTTATGCATGCGAGCTGTTGCATCATTACTGTCTGGACCGTGGTGAGATAACGAGCAGCTCTGCTGTGTCTCTGAATTAAAGAGTATTAGTCTCAGTGGGACGGCGATAAAGAGATAAAAACTTACCTTGCGCACAGTTCGTGTAAACTTCCTCGATGGTTCTATAAAGTGAACGTCATTAAAATATTCATATAGTTCCATGGTGTCTTGGGTTACGTGCACTGGAACTGTGCTAAGATTTTCCATTCATTTAAATACGCGAGAAAAAGAAATAAACAGCAGGATTTGTCGACCAGTCACTGTTAAGCGTATACCCTTAAAACTAAAAATTACAAATCCTTGCAGCTTTTTTTTATTTTTTTTATGGTCTTTGCAGAGTAAATGTTTGCAGCCTAAGGTCGGGGCTTGGCAAAGTATCTACTTTTATTATGATCATGATGCCTACTTCTGCGTGCGTTGACCTGCGGCTGCAGATTCCACCACCTGCCTTCATAGTTGATGGAGCGCAAACAGTACGAAACTATTTTACGCGAACAAGCGCTCGCCGGCTTTGTCTAGTTTTCTCTTAAAATCGAGGAGTTGCCGGAAAACTACTATCGTGGTGGAATATGCTAATTCAGGGCACTTACTTGAGTAGTAAGTTTCGAAGCCTACCCAACCTACTCCTCCGAGATAAAATGCGAACAAGCACAGCGCACGTACTGCACAGGGTACATCGAGTAAGATCCAGAAGTTGCAAGAGGAAAAAGGTGTTTCAGAGTCACCGACTTTCCTTGTATACCCCGAGTCGTGTTCCTCGAACGTACGCTGTGACCTTCAACGCGATCTCTTTTTTTTTTCATTTCTCATAGGGCAAGCAAGCTGAAATAGGTTCAATATAGAACCTCAAGGCTGTGTAAACGTGCACTAAAAAAAATGGAGCAGTCCCGTATTAATCCACGGTGCACTGCGACATGTCCCTGCGAAGTTGTTGGGTATCGGAGTTGCGTTCACGCACCGTGGGCCAGTGGAGTGCATATAAACAAAGGCTTGCAAACAAAAAACGACATCTGTTTTGTTCCGAGCAAACGCTGTTGTTTTGTTCCATGTTGTTCGAACACTTTCGTTCCTTTTTTCTTCAGGTGCGCGTAAAAGCACGTCTCCCGGCTCGAGATCTTGGCATTGACACTGCTACATCAACATTTTGTTATATTGTGTGTGTGTGTGTGGGGGGGGGGGGGGGGGGGAGCGCGTGCGGGTATTGATTACTACGAAAACCCCGAACTACCGAGTGTCCCAAGGAGCGGCCAAACTCCTAAATCGACTGCAAAATTCGATTTCTTAACCTATCGCGCTACAATTCTGCAGCGTTGCCCACAAATGATGCTTTTTTTTTGTAAAATTTTCAAAGAAAGAATTTATTCTAAGAAAAATAAAGAAAGAAAAGCTTAACTCTATGGAAACGTAGTGAGGCCACCGACTTCAACCTAATAGGCGCCCTATTGTTTGAAGACCGGTGGCTTCGTTGCGTTTCGATAGGGAATAGTCCTTTTTTTTCTTTACAGTGTAAGAAAAAAATGGAAATAAGGTGAATGCGAAATCACGGGAACAGAGGGAGTCGAAAATGCAACCTTCCAGAGTCTGAAAAAAACGTCATTTCCACTGCGGCCGCTTCTGCACTCCACAACTCGAGAACAACAGGTTTTCCGAACCTTCGACTTCCGCCATCCTTCGATCTAAATAATACCTGCAACATACATTTTTATCGTAAGAATGAAAAATTTGACTCTTTTTGCCTGGACGATTTGAGATGAAATCACGCACGCGCATTCGAGTTCAGGTTCTAGCTGCATTACATCAAAGGCACTTGAAAAAGACCAACTTTACAAGCGTGGATCAGTATGCTACATACGTACAGTCTAAACGCCCAGTATACCCAGCGCGTGGGACCGCGATACTCTTCGTTATACAACGTCACTTCGTTGCATCCGTCGCGCACTCTTAACGACCTCCAACAGTGTCAGGTGACGTACAGGTACAACAAAGCCTCGTACAGGCTGTTCTAGTGAAAGTAAAAGCGTTCGTTGTAGCGCGTGACTGTAATGGGCGATATTGGCTAACAAAACAAAACAGAAAAGCATCAATAGACCAACATTACACCTACTACATTTCACTGAATGTTTTTACACATGCGTACACAATTTGTTTTCATCAGTTTCATGGATAACGTGCGTGGGCAATTAATTTAAGTCGGCAATGGCAAGGGAAAAGTGACTGTTTTGAAGTTGTTAGTTCCGGAAGAAGAGAGGCTAGAACGCAAGATAACTGCCAAGGCAAGCCTGGAAACGTACAGATGGGCCTTGGAGATGGAGTCATGCGGAACTCGGTTGACGAAAAAGTATGAGCCATGAAATACAAGACAAGACGGGAAATTTTTTGGTTCATAGTGTGGCCAGTAAACTGGCGGAGGTGGCAATATATTTCTTGAATAGTCTAGACACTTGCATGGTACGCGGTTAGTTCCTGAGTAGTGCAACGTGACGGCATGATTGTGAAGAGATTCAAATTTTGTTAATAAGGTACGCTTGATGAGGAGACCAGATGATATAAATACATCCTATATCAGAACCGACAAATGTTTCATATTCTTGTGAGTTCAGGTTCTTCGGTGAGCTTTCAAAAAGATTGCTTTATATTGATCCCTAGTGCTTTACTTGCACACGACATGGCGTTAGTAATGTGTTCATTCCAAGTGAGGTCCTCTGCAAATATGAGTCCATTCGGGTGTCTTTTTCTGTCGGCGTGTTGAGTGCATACTTTTCTTGGCAGGACTGATTTCTTCTCATCCGAACCGGTCAGAGAAATGAGTCATAGTTTGTATTTTTTGTGTCAAATTTAGTCGCCCTGTGTTGTACCAAAGTGAAACAATCATAGAATCCTCTTGTGAAAGCGATTTATCTGAGTCAGCGATGTATCGACGGGCAGCCGGCAGTCACCCGAAAATGTGTCTTATGTGATGGTAAATTCGAGTGAGGTCTTTTATATATACTAGAAATAAAAGTGGTCACAACAAGTTTCCCTATGGAACCCCGATTTCACTGATGATTTAGTAGACTTTCGCAGCAACCGCAGCTTGCTTACGGGTTAATAGGAACATTTTCGATCCATTGTATGATAACGGTATGAACGTTAAGCTATAGAGGCGCTATCGAAGGCTTCAACAAAATCAATGAAAATGGCATGAGTAGTTTTGGAAGAATGAATGATTTCGCAAATAGCACAAAACGTTCTCTCTAGTGAAATGCAGTTCAAGGGTGACTTCATAGATTACTCCACCGAGCTAGTGCGTTCTATCCTTATAACAAACATTGTGGTTCTTCTGAAGAAACCAAAGGTCAAACGGCCATTGAGGATAAGGTTATTGATCGACGACCCTAGAAAACCTTCCTCCAGAGTTTGCAATATCGTTCCAATACGCGCGAACCTCCGTGAAGTTGTTGGCTGCCAGCAACATTGAAACAGGTGCAGCCTTTGTGTAATTCCGCTACTGTGTCGACGCTTGGCAGCTCAGGGATGCTGCGTAAGCAAATAAGACAACTAGGCAACATCGAATTCACCTGGCAATATACGACTTAATTATGCGAAGGATGGATATAATTGATTTCATCGGTGGTGCTTTGACCAATTTTTGTACATGTTTTTGAACGCGGTATAGCATGCGCGTCCTGCCATTATTGCGTCTCCAAACCCCCCGGTCAAAAGAAAATATATTCCCCAACGGGCGGTGCGGTTTTAAGCCCTGGCAAAATAATTCAATCAATCTGGGTAAGCTCACTTCTGTCAATATTACTTTGCCTACCGTGTTGGGCCGCTCGCTTAAACGACCAAAACTGAATTGGTGATTATTCTTTCGACGATGCCAGATTCCGAATGAAATTGCAAACGCAGCAGTCTTGAATCTGAGACATTACGCGCTTTTTCTTTCGAAGAGATGTCACTAAAAAAAGAGATAGTTCTCCACGGCAACAGTTGGGCTTCAACGCGATACATTTTATGTTTCAATAATTATCTTGCCGAGTTGATTTTATTCCGTGGTTAAATAAGCAATGCATATTATACCGCTGAGGAGCAGTTCAGGTAAGTTATGCGTATTATTTGCTTAAGCTTACTGGCGTGTAAGGCGGTACGAACCGCTGCCTTCTTCAGAGCCTATACGGCTATCTATACGTCACAGTTGATTGTACTGAATGACCGACCGAACCTTCACCACTGATCTCTTTAAGCTACATCTTCTGACTCACTGATTCGTTACCCGAGCGGATACCTTCCAAGGTTGCGTCGTATGCTAAAAGCGTGATGGAATTACGTTGAACGCCATATTTCTACTTTTCAAGGAAGATAACTGGTCGACGAATGTACCAACCTACCCTCGTTTTTGCGAATGACGGTGCGATGGTGTGACCAACGTCCCCGGCAGAGCTTCCCGTCTTCGTCTGTGTAGCTTTCAGCATCGTCATTAGGCGCGTAGCGCCAGTGCGCACGGAACGTCCGGTTGAAAGGCGAGCGAGCACGCACCCATGATGTGTGCGCCCATCCTTCTTCGATCTGATGAGCGAACAGGTAAAAATAAACGGGCAGTTTCCTTTCTTTGCTCGAGGGCGTTCTCAGGCAGGAGAACTCGTGCAGGGCAGCTGAATGCTCTGTCCGGACATGTAGTCTGCGTAAGCGCGCCCCTCAATCCTTCCGTATCTCGGTAGAGGGCACCTTGTCCCCATACTCTTCAAGCAGACCTGGCGATGTCGGACTTGGTCCAGGACAGCACCGACCTGCGGAGTGCGTCATCAAGGCCGCCTTGCGCGGACGTCTGCTAAGGATTCTGTCATCAGCTCCAGGCGTGAGTGAAACTGGCGCGATGCACTCTTCTGTCCGTCGTCATACTCTCACATGAGGACCTCGACGTCCCGGAAGTTAGCCACGGTCTCAGTGGCAACCCTTGGGACTTTAGGAAAGAATTGGTCGTTGTGCGTCGGAAAGAAGCTGAATGTCATACTGGCTTTGAGACTGGGTTGAGTGCCAGGGACCAACTCGTACCGTCTTTTGACCGTGGGCACGGTGCAGAACTTCGTCGGGGTGGGGACACGAGATCCCCGGGCCGGTTGCCTGCACAACCAACCAGCTGAGCAACCTCGTTTCCTTCTGACGATACTTTCGGGGGCACCGCCGAAAAAACCGATGAAGTGCGCGCTATTACCACTCATCACCACCGTCATCTGCTTTGAAGAGCCCTTGGCTCATGGGCGATAAAACGCATCTACAAGAACGCTCATGCCCTCCCGCATCTGTCGCCGAAGACAGTGACCATGGAAGGACCTCTCCGAAGGCGTTCGATGTTGTCGCGCACCCACTTCAGCGCCAGATTCTGGTCCAAGAGTCCCTGGTTACCAGGAGCGTCTGGCGAGCTGGCGCTGAGAAAGCCTTCAAAGCGGCGCCCGCGGCGATAAAGTTGATGGACAGGACCACAAATCCCGTCTTGGCAGCCAA